>PVKA01010418.1:22107-64685 GCA_004027165.1 Ctenomys sociabilis
TACACCATGACCAGGTAGGATTCATCCCAGGGATGCAAGGATGGTTCAATATTTGAAAATCTATAAATGTAATACACTATATTAATAGACTGAAATCTAAAAACCACATGATCATCTCAATTGATGCAGAGAAAGCCTTTGACAAAGTCCAACACTCATTCATGTTCAAGGTCCTACAGAAAACTGGAATAGATGGACTGTATCTTAACTTGATAAAAGCCATCTATGACAACCCAAAAGCTCATATAATCCTAAATGGGGAAAAACTGAAATCTTTTACTCTTACATCAGGTACAAGACAAGGATGTCCTCTATCGCCCCTCTTATTCAATACATTCTTGGAACCCTTAGCAACAGCCATTAGAAAAGAGGGAGAAATAAATGGAATAAGAATAGGTAAAGAAGAAGTTAAGTTATCACTATTTGCAGATGACAAGAGCCTTTACTTGGAAGATCCCAGAAATTCCACCAAGCAACTACTAGAACTGATAGGGAAATTTAGTAGCATAGCAGGATGCAAAATCAATTCTCAAAACTCAATAGCATTCCTCTACACACAGATAACAAGCACAGTGAAAGGGAAACAATAGAAACAATACCATTTACAACTGCAGATGCGGAAAATGAAATACCTTGGGATTCACTTAACCAAGGAAGTCAAAGATCTTTTCACGGAAAACTACAACACCCTAAGAAAGAGATTATAGAGGATTTCAGAAAATGGAAAGATATTCCATGCTCCTGCATAGGAAGAACCAACATCTTGAAGATGGCCATACTCCCAAAATTGCTGTCCAGATTTAATGCAATCCCTATCAAACTGCCACTAACATACCTGCCAGATATAGAGAAATCAATCCTAAAATTTACTTGGAACCAGAAACGACCTAGAATAGCAAAGGTAATCTTGGCTAATAAAGACAAGGCAGGAGGCATCACAATTCCTGATTTAAAATTATACTACAAAGCCACTGTGATAAAGTCAACATGGTAATGGCAACAAAATAGACCTGAGGATCAGTGGAATAGATTAGAAGACCCAGAGGTGTCTACGAAAACACTTAGCCAACTTAGCTTTAACAAAGGAGCTACACAAGCTCACTGGAAGAAAGATAGCCTCTTTAATAAGTGGTGTTGGAAAAGATGGCTTTCTACATGCTGAAAAGTAAAACTTGATCCAGGTCTATCACTGTGCACTAAGTTAAATCCATTCAAAATGGATTAAAGATCTAAACATTAAAACAGAAACACTCGATCTCCTGGGAGAGAAAGTAGGAGGAACTCTTGAAGACATAGGGGTAGGTAAAGAGTTCATGAACAAACATATTCGCACGGGAAGCTCTTGAAAGAATCAACAACTGGGATCAACTCTTCTTAAGGAGCTTCTGCAAGTCAAAAGAAATTGTCAACAGAGTGAAAAGACAACCCACAAACTTTGAAAAAATCCTAACTAATAAGCAATCAGACAGAGAACTACTGTCTAGAATATATAAAGAACTAAGATATAACAGGGCCCTCAAATTAAAGACCCAATTCAGAAATGGGCATCTGAGATGAATACACACTTCTCAGAGGAAAAATCAAAGAAGCGAATAAATATATGAAAAAATGCTCCACATCGCTAGCCTTTCATGAATGTAAATAAAAACAACACTGAGATATCATCTCACTCCAGAAAGAACGGCTATCATAAGGAAATCAACCAACAACAAATGTTGGAGAGGTTGTGGGGAAAAGGGAACACTTCTCCACTGCTGGTGGGAATGTAGACTGGTACAACCATTGTGGAGGTCAGTGTGGAGACTCCTCAAAACAGTAGGACTAGAAATCCCATTCAAGCCTGTTGCCACCTACTGGGAATTTTTCCAAAGGATCTGGAAACTTTGTATCATAGAGATATATGTGTACCTATGTTTATAGCAGCGCAATGTGTGATAGCAAAATCTTGGAGACAACCAAGATGTCTACCACACGAGGAGTGGTTGAAAAAGATGTGGTATTTCTGTATAATGGAGCATTACTCAGCTATTAAGAATGATAAGTTTGAAACATTTATACTGAAGTGGATACCACGTGAACACATACTCATAAGTGAAATACACCTGAGACACATTTGTAAATATCGTATAGTCTCCCTAGTATAACAAGCGAAAAGCAGAATACAAAAGGAAACGTACAACAACTAAAATCGATTGAGTCAGATAAGGCAAAGTGAATGGCATATGCTGTAGGATACTAATCAGCTTTTCTTCTGGATGGTTAACAACCTAAGATCACAAGTCAGAGTTGGAGAAATAGAGGAGCCACAAGGCCAGCCAACATTTGGCCCTAGCCTTTCAAGGTCAGCGAAGACTCAGGACGTAGAACAATCTGTACTGCAACATCATGAAACTCAGGTGACATCCAAATTTTCTGAACAAGGAGATTATGGATCCACAGAGGAAAGAGATTGGAGTTCTATAGTGTGCCTGGGGAGAGTCACATGAAGAGAAAACTTTCTCTTAAGCTCTCACAGAGAGCAAACTGGTCAAGCATTGGCCGTGACTCATCCACATGGATGACACAGACAAAGGTACTACAGAATAATGTACAGGACTACAAGATAAAGCCCCAGAGGACTTCACTGACCACATAAGAAATATAAAGTTCATGTGTTGGTATATAAGTCTTGATCTATCTAGGTCTTAACCATCCAGCAGAAAAGTATAAAAATGAAATATACATCGTGGGGCCATAATTAAACTGAGCTGTAAATGGCTATGTTCGACAACTTCTTTGAATAATTCACTAGTGTGAGTTATTCAGATTGCTGGGCTGTGTTGGACTGTGGTGTCGAGTTCAAGCACCTAAGTTAGTTGAGTGACAATGGGGTGCCCACCTTTGACAGGTGCAGACAAAGGAAGGGGTACAGAAAGAAAAATCATGGTGTGTGTGTGTATACACAGCATAGTTGGGATAGATAACGCTGTGCTTCTACATAATCCTAGGAGAGGCAAGATCAGCACTAATGGTGGTTGGACAGGATATTATGTTGGCTTTTAGTACTATGGTCATCCACTGGGAAAATTATTATTGAATTTTTGATATTATTCATGTGTAAAAAATAAGATAAATGAGCAGCTACACTCTTAATTTACTGATAAGAGACATCTGCTAAAATAATATCTGTAAATATAATATCATGTATGCACCTTGTACGATACCAAAACATTATGAAAACAGTTTGCAATGTATTAATTTATAGAATGTGTTTTGTTAAGATGTCTTGAAACTGTCTGATTGATATTTGGACTTCAATAAAATAAAAAATAAATTAAAAAAATGAAAAACAGTGCACATAGCCTATATTTGCATATAGTATTAATTGATCATTTATATTTGTATCTTATTTGTTAGTTTCATCCTGTAGATAAAGTCAACAAAACCTTAGGTTGTATATCAAAACAGGGTTCCACTCAACAGAAACATAAGTTCAAACATTAATGTGACTTAAAAAAATAAAAATTTTGCAATAATTAAATGTTCTAAGTATATGTAAATTTTTATGGCCTGCAAATCTTAAAGAAAACCAGATTAGTATATTTCTCTTTTGAAATATGCAAATATTATGACAAAAAACAATGCACTCAATGGATGTTCACTTAGAGAATATAAATTCACTTTACATTCATAGTAACATATCGTATTAAATTAAATTTTCTTTGTTAGAGTATGTGCCAAATTCAAATACAAATTGTTTTAGATATTCAGAAATGATTCATTTCCATTCTGCCAGAGAACCTACTGTTGAGCCTGTGAAGTTGCTTCTGTTGAATGCATTTTAAATGAACAATATTTGATCAAATTAATTATTTACTATTTTTAATGTAAGAGATGAATTATTTCTTAATATAAACTGCCAACACAATTTCATTTTTTGCTTAAAAAATTGTGTCTTTGGATACGTGGCATAACATATGTCTGTGGTTAGGCAAAATAAATGCTATGTTACATTTGTTGTATTAAAAATATGTTGAGATTTTTATCAGCATTCTCGCAGATGATTGATACAATTTATGTACTATATTCATGAACAGGAAGGATTTGGCTTCTCATAATAGTGAATCAATAACTCAAATTCTCACAAAACATTTATTTGTCACAGGAAAAGGACATGGTAGAATAAATTTCTGTAAATATCTCTTTGTACTTTCTAACCACAAATAAAAATACAAGAAATATATATTTCAATGGTGATGCTCCATGAAGTCAAATCTCTTTCAAAAGTAAATGCCAGGATGTGGTATAGTCATTTAAGTAATATAACCCTTTGAGTTTACTTTTCATAATCATATGCTAACTATGTTCATATTCTCTGAAGGCCAGTTACAGGAATGAGCCTTTAAGCAGGTATAAATTGTAATCTGCTTTTAAAGCTATGCCATGATGCATTCCCACGTCCTCTACAAATAGTAGGAAGATTCAGTGAAAGTTAATATTCAAATCATTTTTTTAGTCATTTTTGAATTGATTTACATACTTGTACCCTGCACCTAAAAAATGACCTTTAAATTTATAAGTAATTACTACATGTCAAAGATGTACAAGAGACTTCAAAATGTGTAAGTATATCAAATAGTTCTGACATGGCACAGTTTATGATATTGAGCTGCCGGGGCGATGGTTCTGTGGAATAAAGCTTCCCTGGCAAGTGCAAGGGTCTGAGTTCAATTGTAGGTTCTGTCAAAAAGCAAAAGAATTTATGATATTGAGTAAGGTTGCAATATGTTTGCAAACATATCAAATTCTAAGAGATTGTGAATGGCATTACTATTGGAATGATGAATGGTATATTGCTTAAATTAATTTAAAAGTTCAAGTTAAATTGAATTTAGGATGATTAAGAAGTAGAGAGCAAGCATTCTAGAAGTTTAAGCAAAGAAGCAGCAGGTTTTATTTATACATGAAAGTTTCCCAGAAAATAAGTACCTTGTTGGGTACTGATGAAGTGGTGCTACATAGGAAAAGAGGTATGAAAAGGAATTTTCTAAAGTTGTCCCTATTGTTTTTCCTGAGGACCAGGGATTCCTCATTGTTTTGAGCAAAACATGACTTTGATAGTTTGTCCTTTTGAGTTCTGTTTGGGGAATTTAAATTCTGGATCAGCAGCAGGACAAAATTTCCATAATAACTGCATGAGTATAAGGAAAGGAAGAAAGGAAGAGATATTCTCTGTCACTCTCTGTCATTCTTTGTCTCTCTCTCTCTCTCTCTCTCTCTCTCTCTACCTGCTTCTCTTTCTCTTTCTCCCTTTTTTCCTCTCTCGTTCTCCCCCTCCTTTTCCTCCCTTCTCACAGAATAATGTAAAATTAACTCCAAAGGCAATGACAGTTTTGAATTGGCTTTGTTTCTCAATAAGATTTATCAGAGTTTATTTATTTTTACATGCTTCTCCTGATACATGTATATTAAAATATTTAGTAGTGCTTATGCTTTACGTTGTTGGTGCATCAGGCTTTTTTCATTGCTTGAACACATGGCCCACATATGTTCATCGCAATGGGTCCCATTCATCAAAAGTTGGGAATCATATTTTTAATTGCTTTCCAATGTACAACATACCACTTATGAACTAACTACATTTCATGGAGAGGGCATCTCATTTTTATAGTAATTCCATGTTATTTTACAAATGGATTCACTGATGCCCAGAGAAAACAATAACTCACTTTGTTTCACACTTCTATGATCTTTCTTTCAGTGACTATCACAGGAATATAAAGATTGATGAACTAAATATATAACTGATGTGGATAAAGCCTTGGGAAATTATGCTAACCTAGATAAATTTAGCATTATCCATTTGTATATGAATAGAATCTCTAAAGTGGTAGGTAATATTTTTGAAAGAACAAGTGGAGAATTGGTGCCATAGGAAACTTAGAAAGTCATTATCAGAGAAGATCAAATAATTTTACCCACATCACCACCAATACATAATAGCACCTTAGATTTTAATCTTACCAATTAAAAATTTTTTGATTTTAAAATCTACTTTTATACTTTCTAATCAAAACCTTCAATGTTAAACACAAATATGACTTTTTGTGTAGTTCACAATTTGTAACTTTATGCAACACTTTTTATATAATTTTCCACAGATTACTTTGGTCTTAGAGTAGCGGTATAATTCCCCACTCAGTATGAATCAACTTACTGTCTCATTAATACATTCAAAATTACACCCCTCATTTCCTTTTTCTTTATTCATAAAGCAATTCATAAAATTGTTTAAATAATGCATTTGTTATCTATTTTTGTACTAAAAAATTAAATACTGCTAGAAAAAAACTAAAAGGTTTTGGAATGTTGCAACTCTAATATTACTGTTCTCAGTTGTAGTTAAACACTTTAGATTACATATCAGTCACATTTTAAAAGCATTTGTGCTATTTTTCTATTACAAGACATTGATGATAACTTTAGCAGTCTCTCTGGAGCCCTCCCATTATTGCAGTATTGGAACAACTCAAGATTCTTTTTTTTTTTTTTTTTTTTGTGGAACCGGGGATTGAACTCAGGTCCTTTTGCTTGCCAGAGAAGCACTTATTCCACTGAGCCATCTCCCCAGCTCTTCAAGATTCTTCTAACCCAATTGTCTCTGTGCTTCCAGATTCACTTGGGCCTTTGGAAATACTCAGCAAGCCTTTCCAGTTTCCTTTTTGAATTCGTTCCTCTGGCCAGTGAGATAGCTCAGTGGATGTAACACTTGATTAGGCAAGCTCAGGGGTCAGGGGTCAAGGTTGGATCCCTGGGACCACATGCCACGCTAGCCCCACATCTGCAGGGCACTGAGCAGAGGATGGAGTTTGGGTGTGGTCATGCACTCCTGTAATCCCAGCACTGAGGAGGCTGAAATCAGGAGGACCACTATGAGTCTCGGCTGTGTAGTGAGACCCTGCACACACAGAAAGAAAGAAAGAAAAAAGAAATGAAGAAAGAAAAAAGAAAGAAGAAAGAAAGAGGAAAAAATTTGGAAAGATGGCTCAGTAGAATAAGCACTTCAAAGGCCTGAGTTCAATCCCTAGTTCTACCAAAAAAATAAATAAATAAATAAATAAATAAAAAATAAATGAAAACTAAAAAACTAAAAATTCATTCCTCTGATTTTCATTTCTGAATGTATTTTCTAGAATATTAGAAATCATCAGAGAAATTGTTATTAATAAAGAAATAAAATTCTTACCTAGTTAGAATAAATAATGATAGATGTAGCTAGAGATGAGGTTGAGGATCTGGATGTGGACAAAGAAAGTGAAAAATGGACAATTAGGGAGTAAAGGTGAATTTTGGAAATAACACCAAGAACTACAGCAGAAGCAACAGTTTCCAAGCCCTACCCATGATTGGTCAAGTCTTCATATTGTGTTTTTTGGGAACAACAGAACAACACCTTCTTTAGTTTGTTCTAAGAAATAAAGGAACTTATCCAAGGAGAGGAATGCAATGACTTTTCCACAGATGTACAGATTTTAAAAAATTGTAGTTCTGTGCTAGGTTAGAACAGTTGGAAGAAAATGCAGTCTATTTTGGATGAAATTGTTGAGTACAAAATTTCCAATATTAATAAGAATTTTCTCTTGAAAAGCAAATAACTTGAACCAATATCAAATGTAGAATAAAAAATGCTTCTTCTAGCAATTTGTTAATCTTTTATTAAGGAAGATACTTATATAGAATCATTGAACCTACATTCACTTCCTGTGTCTATATTTTATATGTCTTTTTGTATCTTCCAGATATTTATTTAAAGTAGTCATCAAAGGACCAGCAAAATAGCTCAGCATTTAAAGCACCTGCAAGCAGGCACAGAGGCCAGGGGTTCAATCCCAGGGCCTGCTATGCTGGCCCTGTTCACAGAGTGCACTGAGACTTGGCGTGGTGGTGCCAGCCTATAATCCCAGTTCTTGGGGGGCTCTAAACAGGTGGATCACTAGAAGTCTGATCTAATAGTAAGATCCTGAACACCCTGCAGACCCTTCCCTAAATAAAAATAAATAATTCATGAAGTAATCATCTTACCTGTGTGTTATGAATGTTGTAATACATACTTAGAGAATTAAATTTTAAATCTATTTGTTCCATAATAAAACAGAATCTCAACACTGATATGTTTATTATAATACCATTCTTGGCTTCTTCAGTTATGTTCTACAAACTAAGAGTCAAACTTACATATTTCTTTGGAAGGCTAAACAAGCATAAATAGAAAACCTAGTGAGAAGATTGAGCAGATATTAATTTTTAAGTGTTTAATGCTGAGCTACTGACAACATTTTTAAAGTATAAAAGTTAAAAATGAACTGCTAAAGTTTAAGGAGGGTAATAGCTTTGAAATTCTCATATAAATGATCATAGGTGGTTTTACGTCCTGTGAACTTTTAAAAATCTTGGTCAAATTAGTAGCTCAATTTAAGTTTACCATATAAGCTTTGGTAATTTATGTTATTTAATTGTTTATGCTGTGGTATGATAATTTATTTTTAAGTTAAACAATTAGTGACTAAAAGATATGGTATTGAGAATTCAGGCTTTGGAAACAAATTTTATTGTTTATTTCAACTTGTCATTTATCAAATTTTATTGAAGTGAATTGTAATAAAATGGGTAAGTTTTCATCAAAAGTAGAACATATCTCATGAAAGTATTCTCTGACTTTAAGGAAATGATGATTATTTAAGTTATTTTATGTTTTCTTTTCAGTTTTGGTGTGCTGCTTTGTTTAGAGACAGGGCCTTGCTATGTACTCTATGCTGTGCCTTGAACCCACTATGTAGCCCACACTGGCCTCAAACTTGTACCCATCTGAATGCCTCAGATTCTGGAGGCTGGGATTACAAGCGTGTACCAGCCCACATTGGAAGGCTTTCATTTTTATCTCGAAGTTTATCTGACATGCTTTTGTTTGCCTTTACCTTCACTTTTAAAAATAGTTAACTTATACTGCCACCAATTCTTTCATTATTTTTTTTCTCTGAGGCACCTGAAGTGTAGAGTTTGTAAGACAAAATCTGAGATTATGCTAGCTTTCATTATTTATTATTGTAGTTTATACTCTTCAAAAAAAGAGATTCCTTTTAAAAGATATAAAAAAGTAGCACTGACTAATGTATATCTTACATTATGAACAACTACTTTGAAGATAGAAATATGTAACATTCTAACAATTATTATTCTCATGCAACCTTGTTTTGAAATTTTATATGATTGTTTTTATGGTTTATTATTATTTTCTTTAAAAAAATGTTCTCATAGGAAAATGACATTTTTGAAATGAAACTATAAAATGAATGCAAAGACTGTCTAGCAAGCTGATCTGTGAATGGCCAGCATCTGGCAAATGAAATAGCATTTGAGCTATGTGAACTGGCTTTTTAAAAAAAGAAAACCAGATAATTCTATATGGTTCTGCCGTAAGATGAATATATCAATATACATGTATGTTAGTAGTAGAATATAGTTCCCCTATTTGTGTCTGGGAAGATTTTGGAAGTCATTGGTCTATACAACCATGCTTATAGTCTGCCTACTTAAAGATGAGATCATTTTGACTTGTGAATTTATGGTAAGTGAAGTAATCGGTCTCAGGAAGAATGAGACAAAATGAGAAAATACTAAATTGTGCCTGACAGGACAGAAAAGAGCAAGCCTTAAAGGGTTTAAGTAATCAGAGAAAAGAGAGCAGTGGTAAATCAGGAGATGGACAAGATGTCTTGGGACTAGTAGATGAAGAAGTTTGGAAAGAAGTGAAATTCTACAAAGTGAAATACTAAAAATGACATTTAAGAAGTGTTTGTGTCATTAGGATGACGTACTTTCTAGCCTGACATAGTTAGAAAGACATGACCCTACTGTGCAGGAATTTGGGCTGTAAGGACTGTGTGTGTGTGTGCTTGTGCATGTGTATGTGTGTGTGTGTACATGTACACACAGACACACCCACAGATGTTCATGCCCTCATTAAAATGATACTAGCTTCTTAGCCTCTAAAGAAGACCACAGGAAGGTGTCTTGATAAATCCTTGATATGGAATAATTGAATTAAAGTGAAGACTTAAGAAGACACTTTTTGAGTCAGCACGATAGCTCAGTGGTCTAAGAGCCTGCTTAAGCAAGCTCAAGGACCTGGGTTCAGTTGCTGGCATCCCATGTCATACTGGCCCTGACTCTAGGTGCACTGAGCCAGCCATCACCTAGTCCTGGCATGGTTGCACATGCCTATAATCCCAGAGCTTGGGAGGCTGAAAAGAGGAGGATCACTATGAGTCTGAGTGAAATACTGTACAAAATATAGTAAATAAAAACAAGACTTTTTAATGTAAAGGTGGTAAAATGTATATACATGCATATATATTATTCTTATGCACATATTTAAAATTTCATATCCTAAAATGAGCACTTACTTTTAATCTTTTATCTAATAATATGGAAATTTACGATCACAATTATTTTAAATATTTTGGCTCTTTTATTTTGTGGAATGGAGAACTGAACTCAGGCCCTTGTGCTGGCCAGCAAAGTGCTTGGTCCACTGAGCCATCTCCCCAGCCCCTGTATTTGGGCTCTTTGAAAAAGTTATCATTACTGAGGCTAGAGAGATAGCTCAGTGGCATAAGCACCTGTCTGAAAAAAATCACAAAGTCCCAAGTTCAATCCTCTGTACTGAAAAACAAACAAATAAATAAAAAAGAGAAAGCAAAGAAAAAGAAAGTTCTATACTGATTTCAAAATTTTAAGCCAGAGGAGATTATCACTCTTATTTTTTCCGAGTTTGTAGTTTTTCCTTTAATGTAAATTGAAGTAACAAAAATAGCTTATACAATTTCAAAAAGAATATTTAATTATGCCATTTCAAATCATTTTCTAAATGATTAAAACATTTTATCATCATTCAGTTTTTATGTTGTGGAATATTTTGTAAAATTATAGTATGCATAGAGTATTTTACCAAATTCCACTCTTAAACTTGTTAGAATAAACATGCTCATATTTCAATTTAAGCAAAATGGAAATGACTTACCTTCACATTAAATAAGAGGAAAATATGTATTTGGCTACTTTATTACTTTCATTGGATAGCTAAAAGAGTTGTATGACTTCTACTACTTAGGGGACTGTACATTTTCCTCACCAACTTTTATTTTACACATTTATAATATTTAAAGACACTGGAATGTTGGACACCTGGGGGACACAGTATTTTACTGAGTGATTCTGAAACATGAGACTGCAAGCATAGTCTCAAGTGATACACACCATTTTTCAGTTTGAATATGTGTGCCCATTTGAAATATAACCAAACTTAATAAGGCTGGGTGATAGGTCAGCTTAGCAAGCAATTTCCCTACCTGGCATACTTGTGTATTTTTCTGGACAAGTAAATTTTCCACTATTATTTTTTATTACGTATCAGCATAAAACTTAACAGTGTACGTAAACGTATTATATGAGTTGCTTGAACTGCTGTTTAAATGTTCACATTATGTTTCTAAAACTGAGCGTGCGCTGTTTTTCAAGTGTAAATATGAACCAGTATACAGTAATCTCTTGCTATTTAACATGAACTTGCAGACATTCATAATAAAGCTTGAAGTTATGCAACAACTAATGATCCAAAAATTTTACTGAACTTATAATTGTTTTGTTGAACAGAGGTTTTATTGCCAAAGAAATTGCCCAATTGCTCAAGACCCTGACCATCTGCCTAGAAAATTCATTGTAGTGTCACCTTGCCATTTTTCACTTCTTGAATAAATATTTTATGCTAGTTCTTTCGAATATGAGTTAAGGAAACAGAATTTGCACTATATATTTTAGCAGAACGTGATAGCAGTCTTGTTTTGGTCTTGCTGAGACAGGGTCTCACTAAGCAGTTCAGGCTGTCCCTAAGCTCACTTTGTAGCCCATGCTGGTCTCAAACTTTTCTGAATGCTAGAAGAATGTGTAGAAATAATTTCATATATCCAGTACTATAACTGATGAAAGATACCAACAGTCACCAGTGAGCTGTCATCTGCTATATCTGGAGGCTTTTGTTCTTGTGCAAGATACATAATTGTTGAAACCAACTTGCATTTAGAATTGTAACTATTGGCAACTCTTCAGAATATGGATTTCCAAACTCAGAGTTGCGGTAAAGCATGACAGAAAGAGGAAAGGACTGAACACAAATGATGTTTGTCCATATTGTATCAAAATGCTAGAAATAAACTTACAAACTGCAGATTTTATAATGGTCATTCCACTTAAAAATAAAGGTTAATCTAGTGTCTTAATTGTGTACTGCAATTAAATCCCATTGAAAGGAGAAGAAAAAGCCAGTAATAAGTAGAACTTTCATGTCTTCTTCACTGGATAGAGGCTGAGTCAACACACCAAATCAGACCTTTCCAGAAGCAAGGTCTCAGAATTATGCTTCTCACATTCCAGGCAGTATGCAACATATTTTGTGGTACTCAAAACACAATATACACTCATGTTTTCATCTAATTGTCTTAAACATGATGTACATGAGTGTTACTTATCAGTATATCATACATATTTATTTTAAAATAGTTATAGCACCAAGTCAAGCAATGGAACCAAAAACAACAACAAAATTAAGCAAAGAAAAAATATTGCATACTAGCCATCTGGACTAAGAAATAATATATCTGGAGCTATCTGGCCAAAAACAAGTTGTTTAATAATATTGACCAATGAAAGTTCAGATTGCCCCCTGTGTGTCCAATATATGTTATAGAAAAAAGAATAAACATTTTCCAAACAAAATAATTCTCACATCGTCAGACTGAAGTAGAGGCTTCTTTCAGCAGAAAATGCTGCATTTTATTGCCTTCCAAGAGTCTTATAGTAACACGCACTGGCATAAAGCACCCTGCAAATGCTAACCCTGAAAAAATAGCAGAAGAAAAGGAAGAGGGAAATGTTCTTCAGCTCTTTTATTTTCACACAAAGGTGTCAAAAACATAGTCTCCACTACCTGATTTCTCAAGCACACTTTCCAACTCTCCATCAAACAAGCGGGAATTTAGAGGCCATTCACAGTCCTGGAGTTTCTGGCAGATGCACACTTGTCCCTTCCTGGAGAAGCTGCACACACTGTCCGCAATACACAACAAGATATGTAATGGCTTTCCTGCAACCTTGGATTTTTCTCTGGGCCCTGGCCACCTACACTTAGTAATAAAGGGACAAAATTGAAGAAGCTTTTTAGCTTTTATAGCTTATTGATTTTTTTATTTTCTGATGTATTAGAGCAATTTTTCAAACGTATCCTCCTTACCTTGATATCTTGAGTGTGGAGAGAGGATTTCTCATTTGTTAGCTTTGCTTTGGTTAAAAAGTAAGTGTGTGTATGTGTGTGTGTGTGTGTGTGTGTGTATGTGTGTGTGCATTTTTCTCAGTGTAATCTTAGAGTTATAAATGTGTTCACATAAAAAAATCAGCTTTTGGAGTAAAATTCAAACACTCTTTGTGAGTATTTCATAGAAAGAAGACAAAAAAGAACATACATTTTCCAATAAGGTAAGAAGAATGATTTTGAAAAGTACAGCTTCTGCACTGTTGTTAAATTCATAAATGTTCAATACTTTTAAGAAAGAAAAGTTCTATCATAATGGACATCATAGAATGTGTCAAGTGCTTTTTATTTTCTGTGATAATCCATGACAGCGTTAAAGATAAAGTGCCACAGAAATGTCTTTTCCAGAGAAGTAGTCTTAGAACTCAGGCACTGAGACAAGGTGGGAAGTGTTTCATGCTATATACTCTGTTAAGGTTTTCATTTTGGAGTGATAGCTACAGAATAAAATTGTCTTCTGATATCTTAGTTTTAATCTTTAATGCATAACAATTAATTTATCAATATTTTAAAGAAATGTATTGCTTTATAATCAGATATTTTAGTTGTATGCTTGCAACTTTGATTTAAAATCAGATTGTATAGCTCTCCTCTCTTTTAGGGAAAAAACCCATGCATGTGTCATTGTCTTTCAAATTGATTGATTATGTGTGTAGATAGAGACAGAGAATATACATATATATATATATATATATATATATATATATATATATATATATATATATATATATAGAGAGAGAGAGAGAGAGAGAGAGAGAGAGAGAGAGAGAGAGACAGACAGAGAGACAGAGAGAGAGAGAGAGAGAGAGAGAGAGAGAGAGAGAGAGAGAGAGAGAGAGAGAGAGAGAGACAGACAGACAGACAGACAGACAGACAGACAGACAGACAGAGACAGAGACAGAGACAGAGACAGAGTGAGAATATAAAGCTTCCAGTTGCTGCGACATAGTTTTACAAGAATTTCTTTTGATCTCAATGAGCTCCAGTCTTCAATACCAATAGTCTATTTTACATCATCTCCTTAGCTTTTGAAGTTATTGAGAGTTGTCTATTCTAATTTGCTTATGGAGATCTCTGGCATGGGACAGTCACGTCAGTGAACCAAGGTAGGGGTTGCACATCATTGTTGGAAAACTGTCGCTTGTGTCTCAGTGGCTGGTGTGAATGTTCTAAATAAAGAATGGGCACCCCAGGATGCTTGTACAGTGGAGGGTTCTCCATATGGTCCTTACCTCCTTTCTTTCCCCTACCTGCTTTCATCTTTGAAAAACAACTGCAAACCACTACCATGCATTCTGCTTTACAGGCAGAGAACAAAGATGACCTGACAGCCCATTCTGTGAGCAACTCGTAAAAGATTTCTGGAGTCCAGCCCAGCCTTTGCGATACATATGAAAATGCTGAGCCCTGGTAAAATCCCATTCACCTGAGCCTGATGGCTTTGGCTTCAGCTTTCTGACTAGCAAGTTTATTGGAACAATTAAGTTGAGGAAAAGAACTTTCAGAGGTGGAAGGGGCAGACTTTGTAAGACACTGATGGACAGTAATAGAGCCTTGAGTAAACACTACCTACAGTGCCTCTCCAATCACCGCTTGAATAGATTTCTTGCCAAATGCACATGGGTTATGTAAACTAAGGTTTCGTAAGTATGCTTTGGCTTGCACTTTCCCCTACTGAATCTGTAAATTGTTTCCATCTCTTTATGGCTTACTTATACCGCACAGCATGTCACGTACCGTGCATGCGTCCCCTTGCCTCTTTCTTCAGCAACTATTCTGCGATGTGATTAGGGCTCATGTAGGCTGGCTGCAGGCCAAGAAACACCTTCCAGTGAAGAGTCTTGCCCCGGTGAGGCATCAATCAGAGCTCTAGAATAACAATGAGTATCACACAAAAACTGTGATGACCTCAGCAAACTGATGCAGATGATCAATCTCTCTGATTAATTTTATATTTTATCTGCTAGGACAGCTTTAGGACTTTAGAAATCTTAGGCTTGAATTAAACATTTAGGTCAAAGTCTATCTGCAGGATCACCTGTTAGGGTGTACTGAAAGAAGAGAAGCTGACAGAGAAATGACCATTGGGCTGGTCCTAATCTTCCTCTAAAGAGAATTAGAGAGAAAAAAGATTTAATGGTGTCAAATTTACAGCTGTGTGAATTAAATTAAGATAAAATATAATTTTATATCATTTAAAAGTGTCTTGTAAACTGAACAGCCCTAAACTTGCTGCATGGTGCCATAATTCTTAGTGTTTTAAGGATTATCAACTTTCCTTGAAAGTAATTAAGAAAGCACAGAAATAAATTATCAGGTAGGAGAAAACTGTAACTTGGTTAAATTATTTCTACATTATCAAAATATGTCTTTATGAAATAGTCCATACTTATCACCTATGAGGCAATTACTTTCATGAATAATTTCTTCATTCCCATAGAAGGGGAATGGAAACTCACCACAGAAGAAAGGTTTGGATGGATAATTTGGTAAGCAAGAATTTAATCTCTATTCATGTTCTATAGAGACTTAGGGCTGAAATAATTGCCCAACATGCTGCCTCTTGATTTTAATTAATATCATTCAAAAGAGTCATGTGGATGGTGTGTTGTGTAAATGAAACATTCATACATGTTCTCAACAATCTCACAGTACTTGAGGGTACTCTGTTTAACCAGAAGGCTAGCTAGCTTTCATCAGAGCTAATACTGTGCCACTGAACCCCTATACTATAATGTTGTAAATCTTACCTAAGGTTTAATGTAAACACCATTCTTAAAATATGCTATAAAAGCATATGTGTTTATTTTAAGCTCATTGAATTTAAATGTTCAAATTTCTGGAAATTTTCTGTAGTGATAATACTAACATTTTTTTAAGTAGAGATTGAAAGATAAACAAACAGGAAATATGAAGTCATGTATGTTTGTTCCTGTGTGCATAGACTAGAGAAAAAAGGAAAAAGGCAGAGGCAATTTACTGCCTTGTAGGTGTTACCTTATAGAAATTCAAACGTCTCTTCTTACTTCCATCCAGCTAATGCAAGGAGACAGACAGTAAGCTTGTTAACACAGAAATAAACTTGCCAATTTTGTTTGTTCTAAAAGCAGTTGAAGAAATCAACAAAATATAACCACAAGAAAGGAGGAAGATGGGTTGAATAAACTTGAGAAAACTGAGCTGTGTTTCCCAGAGAGAAATTCTGATTACCCTTGGAGGAAGAAAGTAAGCCTGCTCTTTGAAAAGCAAGAGTCCTAGCCCATGAGACTTGTAGTGTTCCAGGACTGGTGTGTAGTTGAAGATGGTTAGTCAAATGCAGGAAACAAGCAGAGAATTTAACACAGGAAAGCAGAGAGGACAACTAAGATCAGCTCTCAAATCCCTCTGTTTCATTCCAGTAATTCACAGCCAGAAAATATTTGGAAATGTATCACTAAGCTATCCCAACAATCGGGGTTGGGGGTCAGCTGGTATTTAAGTCTTGGGACCAGTGGTACTAACTCTTTTTCAGTGTATGGGGCATCTCCCACAATGCAGCATGTTCTTTCTAATCAAAATTGGCATAAAAACACCACCACCTCCCTTACTTTTGAAAAGTATCAATGGGTATTTTGATTTATTATAAGGGACATTAGACTTTGTCCAAAAAACACTGAAAAAGAAATAGGGCTCAAGGAAATGATGTTTAAATTTGATGTTTAAATTGTCTTGTGGGGCCAGACAGATAGATCAGCAACCTAATGTGTCTGCTTATGCAGAACCCAGGCCAGGGTTGGATCCCCGGCATGCCATGTGGGTCCCACCCATGGGGCTAGCTGAGATGGCGATTGAGACTGAGTGCGGTGGCACATGCTTTTAATACCAGCACTTTGGAGACTGAAAACAGGAGCATCATTACGAGTCCGATCTATGCAATAAGACTCTGTACAACCTGCAGAATTTGTATCAAGTACATTAAATAAATCAATAGTCTTGTTGCTATGTTGGAAGAAGATTGCAGACACTTTTATGAATTTATTTTATATATGTAGAGGGAAATGTTTATACTCATAACCAAAATAACACTGTCTCCTCTAAAGAAATGAAACCATTTTTTTCTGCTTCACAATTCAAATATGCATACTAATGAAAGGAAAAAAGAAAATTTTAAATTATGAAGCATTGTTTTACATCTTCATTTTATTTGATTTTTTGGAATTTATTCATTTATATGACCCTCAATACCTATAAAATATTGAATCAGATATCTTCAGTTTCTACCACTTCACAAAAATAAAAAGTGGTAGTAATTATCTACAACTCTCAGAGGCTAAATTACAGTTTTATTAGCCTACTAAAAGCCAGTATTACCACTAAATTTTTAATCAAATTATACATTATGGTTTAACCTTATGACTCATTAACATTCCTGACAGTTAGTAGGCTTGAAGGAGGTACACTGCACAGGAGTGGAAACTGTCATCAAAAGAGAATGATTCTATGCTCGCTAGAGGGTTCCCATTACCTGACTACTACCTTCTTATGCTGCTTACTGAATGCTCAATTGTAACTATTGTCTATCATTCTATCTTCTAGCCCCACAGCTATGTATGTTAATCTATGATCTTACATTAGTCTCTGTTTCTCGCTAGAACCAAAGTACCTCTTTCATTGAAATTATTATTTTATCTTTATTATAAATATTTGTAAATATTAACTGTACAAAAACAAATTTAACGGTGACAAGAGATATTTTATTATATTTATTTTTTCAAAAATTATTTTATTTTAAAGAACAAAAAAAGCAAAATTTCTCAGAAGTAATCACAAGGCTTCCAAAGTGGGAATGATATGCATCGGTTGTATCATTTGCTAAAGTAGATCATGGTAAGATTGCAAAAAAAAAATGCATCATCATGAATCATAACAATTTTATAACAAAAATAGAATGAAAAATCAGTCTGTTGCATTGCAAACTTAAAACATATAAAAAAATAAGTAAGTACTAACAGTCAATTAAGTGGATCCTGTATTCTCCCTCAGTACAGTTAGGATGGAACTCCAAATATGTCTACAATGTCTGGTAGGAAAGAGATCATAGACTCCTAACATCTACTAACTTTATTCAAAAGAAGCTAGAAGGCATGTATGTGGGACCTTCCCTGGGCCTGCCAGATTCTACTACAGCCAGTGCACAAACTTGGCATGTGTGTGATATCTTCTGTGCTCACTGGACTCTATTCCAGCCAGATCTCAGGCCCAGTATAGGCCTGAGGAACTTCCACAAGCTTACTGGAACCTCCTCCAATAGACAGGCCTGATGTGGAACCCTGCAGCATTACTCCCTGCAGAAAGGTAAGGGGTGAGACTCACACAACTAATCCAGGAGCAGAACATATTGCCAGAGGGGCACAGGAGGTTCACTTCCATGGGATGCAGTAGGAAGAAGTAAAGCACAGCAGCCAACCCAAGCCAGACCAACTTCGATGGGCTCAAAATTGGGAGATCTGGATCTAGTAAGTGTAAACACTTTGCAAGACCTAGATCTATGAGAACATTCTCTCTCTTCCTTTCTTGGTTAAGAGAGGGGCCAGCAGGTAACTGCAGTGAACTATTCTGCCTGGAAGACTACAGGTACAAAAGGGGAGGTGATGAGACAGAATTTAGGGGAACTAATTTAAATACAAATTCGCAATCTAATATGTGCTTAGTTATACAGATATAATGTTTGCTCTTAGGGTTTAAAATACAAATCCATTAGATACAAAAGTTTGTCAAGTGCTAAATCTAACTATCCATTATTAGTATCACTAGTTATAGTTCCTTAAATACAATACTGTAACTACCTTAACAACATAAAGTCTCTTGGGCAATAATATTGCTACATGCTAAGGTAATAACTGCATCACAGATCTACACAAAGGTCAGAAGACAGTGCTATATAAAATGACAAAAATAAGGAGCAAAATGCATTATGAGGCCCTGAGTTAACATGGAACAAATGTAGAAAACACATTATAGAAGAAATTAGAAATCACACACCTGAAATCTCTGAAATAATATCATCTGAAATAAAGAAACAACTGCATAAAGGTATAGAAGATATCATATCAGAAATAATCTCTGAAATAAAAAAGAAATGATAACTATAATGAAAGAATTACTAAGTGCTCCTAAGTAGACACTGATAAAAAAGAGGACAGAATAGAAAAATAATGGAATCCTTGAATGAGAAATATAGGAAAGAAATAGAATGCATGAAGTAGATTCAAACAGATATAAAGGAAATTAACCTCAATAACAAGCTGGTAAAATTGTTTAAGTGAAAGTGAAGATAGTTTTAGACATTATTGCAGCAACTGAAAAGGTAAGAAAAGATCTCTTAAAAACAACAAGGATGTAAGAGAAAAACCATCTGCAAGCTGATGTGAAGATGAATAATGTGAGACTAATAGGCATCAATACAAAAGGAGTCAATACAAATGATATGAAAAATATGGACAAAAATAATAGTAAAAAGCTTCCCAAATATGGGGAAACAATCTGACATTCCAGTAATTGAAACATAGAGAACAATAAATAACATCCCACTTGAAAATACAACTAACCATACCATAATCAAGATCCTAGAAATCCAGCCGAAGAACAATATACTAAAAGCCAGTAGAGAAAAGAAACAGATCACATTTAAAGGAAAATCTATCAAAACATTGCAGATTTCTCTTCACAAACCAGGAAGTAAAGAAGAGCATGGAGAAGAGAACTTTAAGTCCCTCAAGAATACAAATTTCAGCCCAGACTGATATAACCTGCAAAACTCTTGTTTGATGGAGAAGTGAAATATCTGCATGACAAAGAACAACTAAAGAATTTCATGACAACAAACCCAACCCTACACAGAACATATTTTAGAGAGAGACTAAAATAACCACAACTCTATGAATGATGATGAAAATAAAACACCAAATAGAGTGAACAATTAAACAGAGGAGAAAACACACATACAAAAGCAAGTAAATAACGTGAATCATAGGTCAATACATCTCAATTATAAAAATCAATGTAAGTGGACTCTATTCATGAAATAAAAGAAATGGACTGGCAGAGTGGATTAGGAAGCAAAACCAAAAATATACTGTATACAATAAACTCAAATAAACTCATGAAAATGTTCATAGGCTGAATGTCAAAGGATGGAAAAAAACACTACATGCACCAGCTCCTCAGAAAATAGCAGTGGTAGCAATCCTATTCACAGATAGTTGAACTTCAAAGCAAGAATGATGAAACAAAATAAATAAGTTCACTACATACTGGCTAGGGGAAAAATACGAGGAAGAGGTAAGAGTCACAAATATGTATTTATGGGAAAAAGAGTTCCTAGCGGTCTCAGGTCCCACCTCATGGCCCAAGGCCCAGCGCAGCTTGGCTGGCAAGTGAGAGCCCCAGGCTCACTGCACCTGAGACATAATTCACAGCGATCCCAAGTTCTCACCTCGCGCCCCAAGACCCAGTGCAGCTAGGCCGGTGAGTGAGAGCTCCAGAGGTACGTGCTATACACAATGACAAAGACAAGGAGAAAAATGCAATCTCAGGCCTTGAGTCCATCAGTAAGTGCAAAGGACATTAGCTCAGCTGAAATGAATGAATTGACAGATACAGAAGCAAAGGAACAACAAGAGAAAGGTATTGAGGAACTCAGACAAGAAGTGATTCCTGAAATAAAAAAAGAAATATACGAATACATAGCATCTGAAATAAAGAATCAAATGAAGAAACATCAGAGGGAACACCAATGCTCACCCAGAACAAGTGAAGAGAGAAATGCATGAAATAACAGCATCTGAAAAAAAGAAACAACAGCAGAAAGGGCATAAGGAACTCAAAGCAGAAATAATTTCTGAAATCAAAAAAGAATTCCTTGAAAAAAAAAAGAATTCTTCGAAATCATAGCATCTGAAATACAGAAACAAGTCCGGAAATATACAGAGGAAATGCAACTTGGAAGAAACTCTGCAGAAAAACAATTAATAACTACCTCTAAAGAATACATGGATAAAAAATTTGAGATCAGAAATATGATGGATTCCTTGAATGAGCAATACAGATAAAAAAAATAGAACACATGAAAAAGAGTTAAAGAGATATAGAGCAACTAAAAATATCAATCATGAGTCTACAAAACCTTTTGAGTGAAAGCAAAGGAAGTTTCAGATCTTGAGGACGCTGGTGCAGCTAGTGAAAAGGTGAGAAAGGATCTCTTAAAAACGATGAGGATGCAGGAAAAAATAATCCATCACCTGCAAGATGATGCCAGAATGAACAATGTGACATTAATTGGTATCATTGAGAATGAAGGAGTCAATACAAATGACATAAAAAGAATTTGGGGAGAAGTAATCACAGAGAACTTCCCAAATAGGAGGAAAAAAACCAAAATTCAGGTAACGGAAGCATACAGAACAATAAATAACTTCAAGCCAAGTAAAAACACACCGAGATATATAATAGTCAAGATCCCAGAAATCCAAAACAAAAATAATATACTGAAAGCTGCTAGAGAAAAGAAGGAGTTCACATTCAAAGGAAAACCCATCAGAATTACAGCTGACTTCTCTACACAAATAATGAAGGCAAGCAGAGCATGGAGCAGAGTTCTTTCGGTCCTGTACAAAAACAAATTGCCACCCAGACTATTACACCCTGCAAAACTCTCTTTCAAGTTTGATGAAGAAGTGAAATATTTCCATGACAAAGAACAACTAAAGAATTGCACCATGACAAAGCCATCCCTTCACAGGCTGCAGAAAGATGTTCTAGAGAGAGACTACGATGACCAGAACTCAGAATGAGAACAGAAGGAACCCACTAAACAGGACAGACAATTAAACACAAAATACAAAGGAGTAAACAACAGCAGGCAAATATCATGACAAACATAACTCAACACATTTCAATTATAACCATCAATGTAAATGGACTGAACTCACAGAGTAAGAGGAATAGACAGGCACAGTGGATTAGGAAAAAAAATCCAACAATATGCTGCATACAGGAAACACACTTAATTCAAAAGGCCATTCATGGGCTCAAAGTCAAAGGATGGAGAATAATACTACAAGCTCCAGCATGTCAGAAAAAAGCTGGAGTAGCTACTCGGTTCTCAGACAGTCTCAACTTCAAACAAAGAATGAACAAATGAGGTAAAGAAAGTCAGTACATCCTGGTTAAGGGAAAAATTCAAGAGGAAGAGGGAACAATCTCAATATGTGTGCACCAAACACAGGAGCACCCAACTATGTAAGACAAATCTTAATGGACATGAAAAACCTAATATCTAATACCACAATCTTCACAGGAGATCTTAGCACCCCCTTATCTCAAAAATATAGGTCAACCAGACAAAAAATTAGCAAAGAAGTAGCAGAACTGAACAAGAGCTTGGAACAAATGGACCTGGTGGACATATACAGTGTGTTCCACAAAACTATAGAGGAATACACACACTTTTCAGCTGAACACGGGTCATTTTTCAAAATAGAACACATACTGCTCCAGAGACAATGCGTAAGTATATGCAAGAAAACAGAAATTATCCCATGCATATTATACTGTAATCAAACTGGAACTAAATGAGAAAAGGAACCAGAAAAACCCAATATATTCATGGAAATTAAACAACACCCTACTCAGCAATCAATGGGTCACAGAAAAAATTAAACAAGAACTTCAACAATATCAACAATTCAATGAAAATTAAAGCACAACTTACCGGAATTTATGGGATGTGATGAATGCAGTTCTTAGAGGGAAAATCATAGCTATGAACTCACACATTAGGAAAACAGAATGGGAACAAATAAACACCCTAACGTTGCACCCCGGCATCTAGTAAAAGAAGAGCAAACAAAACACAGAGCACAAAGACGGGAAGAAATCATAAAGATTAGAGAAGAAATTAATTCAATTAGAGGAAGAAAGCAGTTCAAAAAATCCACAAATCAAAAAGTTGGATCTATGAAAGACTAAATAAAGTTGAGAAGCCTCTAGCCAATCTCATCAAAAACAGGAAAGAAAAAATTCAATTACATGCAATAATGAATGAAAAGGGTGAAATCATCACAGACCCAGCTGGAATTCAGATTATTAATAGTTACTTTGACAATCCTTATGCTCACAGAATAAAAGACACAGAAGAAATGGACAGATTTCTTGAAAGGTACAAATTATCAAAACTAAACCAAGAAGATATAACAACTCTCAATAAGCCAATAACAGCCAACAAAATATGAAATGTAATAAAAATCCTACTGACAAAGAAAAGTCCAGGTCCTGATGGATTCACAGCTGAATTCTACAAGAAATTTATAGAAGATATAATCCTTACACTCCTCAAATTCTTCAGTGAAATTGAAAAGGAAGCAGTCCTCCCAAAATTATTTCTGGAGGTAAGTATTATACTGATTCCAAAACCAGGGAAAGACACAACCAGAAAGGAGAACAACACACCAAACTCCCTCATGAATATAGACACAAAAATACTGAATAAAATCCTAGCAAACAGAATACAGTAAATCATCAAGATCATTCACCATGACCAGGTAGGATTCATCCCAGGGATGCAAGGATTTTTCAATATTTGAAAATCTATAAGTGTAATACACTATATTAATAAACTGAAATCGAAAAACCACATGATCATCTCATTTGATGCAGAGATCGTTTTTGACAAAGTCCAACACTCATTCATGTTCAAAATCCTACAGAAAATTGGAATAGATGGACTCTACCTTAACTTGATAAAAGCCATCTATGAAAACCCAAAAGCTAAAATAATCCTAAATGGAGAAAAACTTTAAATTCTTTTACTTTTAAATCAGGTACAAGACAAGGATGTCCTCTATCACTCTTCCTATTCCGTATAGTCTCGGAAGCATTAGCAATATCCATTAGAAAAGAAGGAGAAATAAAGGGAATATGAATAGGTAAAGAAGAAGTGACATTATCACTAATTGTAGAAGACATGATACTTTATTTGGAAGACCCCAAAAATTCCATCAAGAAACTACTAGAACTGATACATAAATTAAGTAGCATAGCAGGATACAAAGTCAGTACTCAAAAGTCAATAGCATCCCCCTACACAGATAACAAGCACACTGAAATGGAAACAAAAGATACAATAACTTTTACAATAGCAGATGCAGAAAATAAAATACACTGGGATTCACTTCACCAAGGAAGTCAAAGATCTTTTCAGAGAAAGTTACAACACCTTAAGAAAAGAGACTATAGAGGATTTTAGAAAATGGAAAGATATTCCATGCTCCTAGATAGGAAGAACCAACATTGTGAAGATGGCCACACTCCCAAAATTGCAGTACAGATTTAATGCAATCCCCATCAAACTACCACCACCATACCTCTCACACCTAGAGAAATCGTTCATTAAATGTATTTGGAATAACAAATAACCTAGAATAGCAAAGGCAATCTTGGCCAATAAAGACAAGGCAGGAGGCATCACAATTCCAGACTTGAAATTATACTACAAAGCCACTGTGATAAAATTAATCTGGCATTGGCAATGAAATAGACCTGAGGATCAATGGAATAGATTAGAAGACTCAGAGGCATCTACGATCACATTCAGCCATCCGATTTTCAGCAAATGGGCCAAGCACTGGAGGAAAGATAGCCTCTTTAACAAATGGTTCTGGAAAACCTGGCTTCTTAGATGCCGAAAACTAAAACTTGACCCAGCTCTATCACCATGCACTAAGCTAAAGTCAAAATGGAATAAAGATCTAAACACTAAAACAGAAACACTCCATCTCCTGGAAGAGAAAGTTGGAGAAACTCTTGAAGACTCAGGGGTATGTAAAGAGTTCATGAACAAAATATAGTTGCACGGGAAACATTTGTAAGAATCAACAACTGGGATCAACTCTCCTTAAAGAGTTTCTGCATATCAAAAGAAATTGTCAACACAGTGAAAACAAAACCCGCAAATTTTGAAAAAATCCTCACTAATAAACAATCAGGCAAAGGTCTGCTGTCTAGAATATATAAAGAACTAAGGTATAACAGGATCCTCAAATTTAAAGACTCAATTCAGAAATGGGCATCTGAGATGAAAATACACTTCTCAGAGAACGAATTAAAGAAGTGAAAAAATACATGAAAAAATGTTACACATCGCTAGCCACCCATGAAATGCAAATGGAAGGAACACTGAGATACAATCTCACTCCAGAAAGAATGGCTATCATAAGGAAATCAACCAACAACACGGCATATTGGAGAGATTGTGGGGAAAAGGAACACTTCTACACTGCTGGTGGGAATGTAGACTGGTACAACCACTATGGATATCAATGTAGAGAGTCCTCAAAAGTGTAGGAGTAGAAATCCTATTCACACCGGCTATCCCACTATTGGGAATTTTCCCAGAGGAACTGAAATCATTATATCATAGTGATATATGTGTACCTATGTTTATAACAGCACAATTTGTGATAGTAGAATCTTGGAAACAATCAAGATGTCCATCACATGAGGAATGGTTGAAAACGATGTGGTATCTCTATATAATGGAGTATTACTCAGCTATAAAAAATGACAACTTGAAGCATTTATATTGAAATGGATTGCACTTGAACATTTACTTGTAAGTTAAATAAACTAGAGACACATATGCAAATATCATATAGTCTCCCTGGTATAAGAAGACAAAAGAGCAAATACATATAGAAACGCACAAAAATTAAAGACAATTGAATCACATAAGGCAAACTGAATGACATATGCTACAGGGTACTAGGCAGCTTTTCTTCTGGATGGTTAACAACCTAAATACACAGATCAAAATTAGAGAAATAGAAGAGCCGCAAGGCCAGCCAACCTTTTGGCCCTAGCCTTTCAAGGTTAACAAAGACTCAGGGCACAGGAAAACCTGTACTGTAACATCATGAATCTCTGTTGTGTCCCAAATTTTCTGATCAAGGAGATTATGGAGGTACAGAGAAAGAGATATATGATGTATTGTGTGCCTGGAGAGAGTTACATCGAGAGAAACTTTCTCTCATTCTTTCACAGAGTGCAAAATGGTCAAGCATTGACCATGACTCATCCACATGGATGACACAGACAAAGGATCTACAGTGTAAAGTTCAGGATTACAAGATAAACCCTAAGTGGACTTCATTGACCTCATCAGAAGCAGAGTACATGTTTTGGTATATAGGTCTTGATCTATCTTGGTCTTGACCATCCAGCAGAGAAGTATGAAAATGAGGTATATAATGTGTGGACATAATCAGTTGAGCTGTAAATGGCTATAGTCAACAACTTCATCAGATAACTCACTATTATTGTGGAATGCTGAGCTGTGTTGGATTGTGTCACCGAGTTCAGGCACCTAAATTGGTTTAGGTGACAATGGAGTGCTCATTTTTGGCAGTTCTAGAAAACAAAGGGGAGGCATACAAAAGAAGAAACATGATGTGTGTATATAAACAGTACAGTTAGGATAAATATGCCATGCTTCTGCATAATTCTATGAGAAGCAATATTTGCATTAATCGTGGTTGGACAAGATACTATGTCGGCTTGTAGTACTATGGACAACCACTACGAAAATAACAAGGTGGAAAGTGTTATTTATTGAATCTGTGATATAATTCAGTCATAAAAAGTAAGATAAGTAAACAGCTACACTCTCTTAATTCACTGATAAGAGACATCTGCTATAATAATGTCTGTAAGTATAATATCATGTTTGCACCTTGTACTATACCAAAACATTATGAAAACAGTTTTCAATGTATTAATTTATTGAATCTGTCCTGTTAATTTGTTTTGAAACTGTCTCATTGGCATTTGTACTTCAATTAATAATAACTATGTATTTATCAAACATGGGAACACCCAAGTGTATAATACAAATCTTAATGGATATGAAAAATGAAATAGAGAATGCCTCAATATTAACAGTAGACTTTAACATACCCTTATCCCAAAAAGACAGGTCAGGCAGAGAAAAAATTCGCAAAGAAGTAGCACAACTGAACCAAAACATGGAATATATGGACTTGGTGGATATATACAGCGTGTTCAACCTATCCACATCTGAATACATATATTTCTCAGAGGCATATGAGACATTTTCTTTTTTTTCAAAAAAAATAGAACCAAGGAAAAAAATCCCCTTTTCTTTTTGCTGAAGTGTGAATTTATCCCAGCCACTTGACACTTCCCAGGGATGCTCTGACTCTACAGAGCCATCTATGAGCCCTACATTTTCTAAAATAGATCCCATACTAGACCATAGGTCATGTTTAAGTGCAAGAAAACTGAAATTATCCCATGTATATTATAAGACCACAGTGCAGTGAAACTGGAAATAAATGACAGAAGAAACCAGAAAAAAAACATAAATACATGGAAATTAAACAACATCCTCCTCAGCAACCAGTGCTTTACAGATAAAATTAAACAAGAAATGAAACAATATCTATAATTCAGTGAAAATTCAAGCACAACTTATCAGAATTTATGGAATACAATAAAACGTTTCTCAGAGGGAAAATTATAGCTATGAACTTACACATTAGGAAAATAGAATGGGAACAATTAAATACCCTAACACCGCACTTCAAATATCTAGAAAAAGAGTAGCAAGTGAAACCTAAAGGCCAAGACAGGAAGAAATTATAAAGATTAGAGCAGAAATTAATGCAATCAAGACACAAAATGATCCAATAATTAATGAATCAAAAACCTTGTCTTTGAAAGATTGCATAAAATTGAAAAGCCCTTAGCTAACCTCATCAAAAAGAGGAAAAAAAATTCAAGCCACAAAGAATAAAAAGGGTGAAATTACCAGACACCATACAAATTCAGAAGGTCATCAAAGCTATTTTGATAATCTCTACTGTCATAGAATCGTAGATACAGATGAAATGGACAAAGTCTGAGAAAGTTACAAATTACCAAAATCAAATCATACAGATAAGAAAACTCTCAATAAACCAATAACAGCCAACAAATTTCAAAATTTAACAAAAGAAACTACCAACAAAGAAAACTCCAGGTCCAGATGCAATTTACAAGAAATTTCGAGAAGACATAATCACAAAATTCCTCAAACTCTTTAATGAAATTGAGAAGGAAACAACTCTCCCAAAATCATTCCTGGAGGCAAGTAATATTCTGATAACAAAACCAGAGAAAGATACAAATAAAAGAGAACTACAGATCAATCTACCTCATGAACATAGATGTAAAAATTCTATCTAAAATCCTAAAAAAATAGAATACAGAAAATCATAAAGAAGATTATACACCATGGAAGGCAAGCTTCATCCCAGGGATGCAAGGATGTTTCAATATGTAATACACTACATCAATAGAGCCAAATCCAAAAACCACATAATCTCAATACAGGACAGGCTTTTACCAAATTTCAACACTCATTCATGTTCAGAGTCCCACAGGAATTGGGTAGTCTGTAACTCAATCTGATAAAAGCCATCTTTGACAATCCAGTTATTAATACAGTTCTAAATGGGGAAAAACTGAAATCTTTTACTGTCAGATTAAATATAAGGATGTCTTCTATCAACACTCCTATTCAATATAGTTCTAGAATCATGAGGTAGAGGCAAGAGAGAAATAAAAGGAACAATAATAATTAAAGAAGTAGTTAAACTATCCTTACTTGCAGATGACATGATACTCTACTTGAAAGCCCCAAAAAATCTCCACTAAGAAGCTACTACATGAATTAATACATGAATGCAGTAGCATAATAGGGTACAAAGTCAATACACAAATGTCAGTAACATTGCTCTACACAGATAACAACCACATTGAGAGAGGAATAAAAGAAAAATAACTTTTCATATACAACTGTGGAAATGAAATACTGAGGAATTAATCTAACTAAAGGGGTAAAAAATCTATTACAGTACTCTGAAAAAAGAGATCATAAGAGTATTTCAGAAAATGGAAGGTTATTCCTTGGTCTTGGATAGGAAGAACAATATTGGGAAGATGGCCATACTCCCAAAATTGTTATACAGATTTGATGCAATCCCTTTTAAAAATAACACCAACATACCTCCCAGACCTCAGCAAATGATTCCTAAAATTTATTTGGAACCAGAAAAAAAAAAAAGAATAACAAAGGCAATCCTGGACAACAAAGGCAAGGCAGGAGGCACTAAAATCCCTAACTTGAAATTACATTACAAAGCTACTATGATCAAATCAGCATAGTGTCAAAATAGAGCTGAGCATCAGTGGAATAAATTAGAAGATACAGAAACATCTACAAACACACTCAGCCATTTTATCTTTAATGAAGGTTTTATTTTATTTTTTAAACCAAATTAGTAGAACAGATTCAATAATTAATACATAGCATATTGTTTTTGTAGTGGTTATTTGTTGTACAAGGTGCAGACATGATATTCTAAGCATTCCTACTGTAAGAAAGATAGACCCTTTAACCAATGGTGGTGAAAAAATTGGCTCTATACATGTAAAAACTCAAACATGACCCAGGTCTGCACTAAACTAAAGTCAAAATGGATTAAAGATCTAAATATTAAAACAGAAACACCAAATCTCTCTTAGAAACACCAAGAGAAAATAGGAGGAATTTTTGAAGATATAGGGGTAGGCAAATACTTCATGAACAAAAGTCAGTTCACATGGGTAATACTTGAAAGAATTAACAACTGGGACCTCTTCTTATTGAGAAATCTCAATTTCAAAAGAAATTACCAACAGAATCAAAAGACAACACAAAAATTGGGAAAAGCTTCTTAGTAAGCATTCAAACATCTTCTCTGTAGAATTATAAAGAACTAAGAAGCATTAGGGCCCCCAAATTTTAAAGGCCCAATCAAAAACAGGCATCCAAAATGAAACACACTTCCTAAAGGAAGAAATAAGAGAAACAAATAAATACATGATAAAATGGTCCACATAACTAGCTATTTGTGAAATGCAAATTAAAACAACACTGAGATACCATCTCACTCCAGAAAGAATGGCTATCATAAAGAAATCAGCCAACAACAAATGTTGGAGAGGCTATGGGGAAAAATGAACCCTTCTCCATTGCTGGTGGGGATGTAGACTGGTGCAACCATTATGGAAATCAGTGTGGAGACCTCTCAAAACCTAGGGCTGGAAATCCCTTCCAATACAGCTATCCTCCTTCTGTAAATTTTCCCAAAATAACTGAAAATATCATATCATACTGATCTATATACATCTATGTGTATAGTAGCAAAATTTGTGATAGCCAAATCTTGGAATCAAACAAAATGCCTGTCACCTCAGGAAGAGATGAAAAAGATGCAGATGTTTTATATGATGGAGCATTACTATAAAGAAAAATAATTTCAAAGCCTTCTTAGGAATGTGGATTCAACTTGAAGCTACACTTGTGAGAAAAACAAGACCTATATTTGTAAATATTGTATTGTCTCCATAGGGTAAGAACTCAATAAGAGAAACAAAAAATGGAAGGTATAACACAGTTAAATTGAAAGAGAGTACTTAAGAATTAAACAACATAGAGAGACAATGGAAAGTAGGAGATATCATATGGGCAGTAGATTTGTATTTTATATTAATTACATATATTTATATAAACTAGATGGATAAGACAATAGTCCTTATAATTTCCATCAGATTTTTTAAAATAACAATTAATGGGTAGAATTCTTACCATTACTAACTCTATATGCTGAATTCTGGGAACTAAGCAACTATAGTGAGGACAGCAATGTGTACTAGTAAGACAACACTAAAATAGCTGTCATTTTTGTATTCTAAATGTGTGCAGCTTCTAATATCATATCAATTATTGCTATAGTATCTCGAAAATAAATGTTTGCTAAAAAGAAGCACAATAAAAATATGAGAGACAAGAAAAATATGTCATAGGATTGTCCTGCTATAATGTTATATATGGCTTGATTTCTAAATTTCTTTATAAAATTATGCAACTGATTTTTAAAATTTTATAGGGATTTAAATTTTAGAATATCATGGTTATTGGTAAATAACAGTTCTATTTTACATCTATGGTTTTTCATATTCAACCACATACTAATGTTAAGCTTAACTGCCTCTGGTACAGGGTAATAATATCATTAAGCTTCTCTTCTGTATGTTTAACAAGTGAAGTTTGCAGAGAAAAACTCAGACAGATAGATGGGCTAAATGATAGCCATTACTTTGGCTCTAGCACTCCACAGTCAGTGAGGACTTGGGACATAAGAGAATCTCTGTGATACCATCCTGAAACTAAATGGTGTCCCATATTTTCTGATCAAGGAGATTATGGAACCACAGAGGAAAGTGATCGACGATGTATAGTGTGTCTAAGGAGAGATGCCTACAGAGAACAAAAAAATTATCTCAGGTTTTCACAGAGAACAAATTGGTCAAGCAATGGCCATGACTCATCCAGATGGCTGACACCTACAAAAGATCTACAAGGAGCTGTACATGGTTCAGGGTAAATCCTGAGGGGATTTAACTGACCTTGTCAGATAGCAAAAGTTATATTTTTAGTTATATATGTCCTTCTTTAACTTCATCTTGACTATCCAGCAGAAGAGTGTAATTACAGAATATAAAAAATAAAGCTGTATTAATATGCTGAGCTGTAAAAGGCTCAAGTCAACAACTTCTGATAATTGCCAGTTTGGCACATAACCCACTACTATGATGGACACTTGGTCCATATTGGGTTGTTTTGCTGAATTCAAGAAGCTACAAATCTTGGACTGGCATCAAGTACGAAAAGCTCCTTTAAAGACTTCTTCAATTGCAACTTCTCCAACTGCAATGGAACATACATCTCTGAGAAAACAAAACAAAACAGTTGGATATGTTGGGAGTCATGGAAGCTAGGATATCCATCAAATGTGTAGGCAAGACTAGACCTCCATGCCTAAAGTAAACAAGCTACCTCAGTCCTGAGACAAACCTCCTTTCTGATTAGTCAGTATTAGTCTGTAGGAAACCTTGTGTCATATGTTGACAATTTTTCAAAACTATAAATAGAAAAGCATTTTGTTGTAAAACAATATATGTATGTACAAGGTAATTAGGTCAGGTATATAGCTACTCTCCCTTAGTTCATGGAGAAGAAAGGTTTTTACTAATATTATTTAGACAAGCTATCATGTCTGCATCTTGTCCTCTGAATAATTACTATGAAGATAACAATATGCAATGTATTAATTATTGTAACAGTCTTGTTTTGAAACTGTTTCACTGCTATTTTATCTTTTTTTCTCATTAAAATGAATAAGAAATAAGTAAATAAAACAAGCTAGAAATCCAGAATATTTTGAAGATAATAGCTTAGCTTGGATTAAAAGAAATAAAAATATAGTTTGTACATGCCACATTTTCAAAGGTCCAGTTTGTTAATCTTGGGCACACATTAAACACATTACCCCAATAATCAGAATGAGGGAATTAGTTGGGAAACCAAAGGCAGAACTAATGATAATTTAGCTTCCAATTTGGTGTTCTTATCTCTGGTTGGCTCTTCCTTCAGCCACAAGCCAAGCATCATGGTGGGTAGCAGAGATGATGGGCCGCACTGAGAAATGTCAACAACTCATCTTCACTCTCAGACACATTCTCATGTGTATTTATAAGTTACAGAAAAATTTTACATAGCACGTGACAGTTTATGAAATAACAGATATAGCCAATGTATCGGGTGATTTATTGTATCCAAAGATCTTTGAAACATTTTACCATCATAACATGTATGATAAACAGGGGATGCAGCACTCAATAAATTACCAATTCCATAAAGAGCATTTTCCAAGATACAATGAATGACTGTGAACAATGCTTTGATAATTGTACTAATAAAGTCACATTCCCATATATTGGCTGTATAAATAAAAGCAAATTGATTTCTGTTTATTTTAAGTCTAAATTTTGTATATATTCATTACTATTTTAAGAGTCTAGCTCAGTATTATGGACTTGAATAGGTGGTAAGGGTAGAGTGATAAGAACATTCTATAGGAACTCATGATGAAGAGGGAAGTTCATATGTATGGAGACGTTAGGCTTAAATCAAAGATAATGTAAAAGGAACTTGACTTGCTTTTAAAAACACACATAGATATGTGTGTGTGTAAATTAATGAATTTATAAAAATTTATCAATAGGAAAAATTGAACACCATACTTATATATTGTTCCTTGTACAAGGTTTTAAAAACTAAGTGTACTGGTGCCATTTAAATGTACATAATGATCATATTTGTCATAAAGAATTTGTACCAGTACAAGATACAACCCAATTCCTCTTATTTGCCAATTTCCCCCTCCACATTCAACCCCTATCCCTCTTTACTTACCAAAGCCATTTACATTTTATCTTTCTTTTCTCTTCTTTTTCCTTCCCATTTGGACAATTTCTTCCTATTTCATGGTATCTATTATCTTCTTTAGTCCTCATTTACACTTTCAGTGTCTCATACCAAAGAGACCATCCAACATTTACAAGGGAAGCTGATGGATTTCACTTAAGAGTATGATCTTAAGGTGCATCCTGACCTAGAAATGTCTCAAGTTGAACCTTTGCATTGCTAAGTAAGACTTCATTGTACACATTAAAGATAGGTATGTGATATGTTTCCTATAGTTAACAGTCACAAACTGTGCTACATCGATGTGTCTGTGCATATATCACTGTAGTATGATGCTTTTAATCATTTCAGGAAAATACTAAGAAAATGAATAGCTGGGTTAAATAGACATCTCCTTGTAGTTTTTTGGAGCATCTTCACACCGAATTCCACAATAGTTGCGCCAGTCTCCACTTGCACCAACTATCTGTATTCCAGTGACTCTGTTTGGCCTCTTTGTCAAAACAAACAACAATAGAGTAAAATTCCTCTGAGGCATTAATTTCTGTGGTAGTGTCCAAGACAGATCCCACATCTGCTATGGGTAACCCTTGCCAAGTCTGCAATAGCCTTTATGCACTGTGGAGCTGAACTTAGATATGGGGTCTGGGATGAGTCTTCCACCAACAAATTTTCTCTATTTCCCTAGGTGCCCCCATCATGTTTCCTTACCCTGTTTCTGCTTTGCTATCCAGTTGCTGTCCTGTTGCAGACAGATACAGCCAGAGCTTGTACCCTATCTTTGAGGCATTGGCACAGGATTCTCTGGTCCACTCCATTGTGTGTCTCCTCTGTTTCTTATGGTTGGAGACATCATGGTGGGACATAGGTTCTCTCTTCCAGTGATTACCAAGCCAACACTGCTTAAGTCAGGTGCATCTGGGAGCAGGCCAGAGGATGGGTGAACTTCCACTTACTACCTTCCCCAACTTTGGCCCCTAACCTTGTTCTCATTACAGGTTCAGTTAACCACTATGACTCAAGGCCACATAGCCAACCAAACAAACAACCAAACAAAGAAATAAATACATAGACTATTAGAGAAGGATCAGCTTCCTGGTTGCTTCTCCCAGGTTGTGCAGATAAAATTTGCTGCCAGTCTGCAATTTCTCTGTTTGGAGGAAGGCATAAGAGGTGAAGGGTTATATGTCCCAAACTTGGGCTGTGTAGTCTGGGTTACTCAGGAATTTCCCAGCCTGATGGTTCCTGCCCCACACATAGGCAGCTTCCCAATGGGCAGTCCTGCAGGGTGCTTTGCAGGTTTATAGAGTCCTGTGCCTATGCTTCATTTGACCTACAGGTCTTACTTCAGATTACTTTTGACATGTGGATGCATGTCCCTCCTTTCTTCCAGTTTTAGATGATCTTCTATGAGTTACTCCAATATATCCCCTCCTCTATTAATCCGAGTTCAATCTCCTTTATGGTGTTTTAAAAAATTATCTATATATCTTGGCAACTAGATGATAAAGTACATTCAGAAGTGATGCTATTTATGTCACAACATTAACTTCTGTTTTAATCTTAAGTCTCCTATTATATGTGAACCTCAGGGCTTTTGCAATTGTCCAATTTATGTGGCTCATTGATTAAGGTATTTTAAGTATATAGAAAACTCATTACTCTGATATTCATAGAAACGGATTTTAATCTGCATAAGTTTGAAACTTGTTTATTTGTACCTTTAATCATGCAAGAATTTATAAGCAACAATCATAAATTATTTATGTTTTATATATTTATTCACTTACTTTTATTTTCTAGTGCTGAATATCAAACCTATGGCCTCACATACACTAGACACTTTTTTCATTGAATAAAATTGATAACTAAAAGACATATCTAACAAAAATTTATTTTCAAAGATTTCCTAAAAAAACACCCTTAATACCTTAAACAAAAAAATGTAATCTAAACATTTGTACAGAAACTTTTAACAGTTAGATCATTGTCTTAGTTACTCTTCTTTTGTTGCTGAGACAAATAACACTCAAAATGAGAGAAGGAAAGATTTATTCAGCTCACCATTACTTGAGGTTTCAAGACACTGGAGTAGAGGCTGGGGCACTGCTATGTCCAGGTTGACCCTTTCCACATTTTAGAGTAAGCACAGGCTAGCAAGTTTAACTGTTTCCACCTCCATGGCCCCACCCTTCAGGCTCTGCCCTGGACCTCTGGCCCTACTCCTCAAGTCATTGGTTGCTCCTCCAGCCACATCTGCCCCATAACTTACAGGAGGCTTAAGACAAACCATAACAATGCTAAATCATCCATTAATGCTGAAACATTCCTTTAGTCTTCTATTCTCTGCAAGATTCCTCAAATTATAATTCATTTTTATTATAAATGTTCATTGAATGCCTCCTATATTCTATATATTATTCTAGGAATTAAAAATGCATCATTTTACATGGGGAAAATCCCTAATGTAACTGTGAGGTAAGAAAAGGTTTCTCTGTTCCATGAAGACAAATAATGAATTAGGTAAATTAATAATCACTATAGCACAATATCTTTAAATTTTTTTCTTTTTTGGAGACAGGGTCTGAGTATGTACCTCAGGCTGGTCTTGAGCTAACTTTTTAGCCCAGACTGGTTTCAAAATCATGGTCATCCTCCTACCCCAGCCTCCCAAGTGCTGGAGTTACAGGAGTGTGTCACCATACCCAACTTATTTAACTGTTATTAGAATGATGAAGAGGGATGCAGTGTATTTCAGGTGGAAAAATGACTGTAATTTTACAGAAAACCCGAATGAAATTATTAGTTCAGAAATATGTATATTACTAGTGAATGTGATGGCCATGCAGGTACATCAGGAAGGATGCTGACATATAATTATGTTGGTGAGATGGTATCTAATACATAGAAAATGTTGTAAATTTAGGCCGTTTGAAGGCTCATAATATTGCAAATAATAGCATAAGTTAATTTTGGGTCAAAAGTTCTTTGAAGGAAGTCCAGGACAATGAGTAGAAGTGACAAGACAAGTCTGTATAAGAACGTAAGAGACTTACTAGGATGAGGGAGTGGAGGAAGACATTCTAAAGAAGATATTTTGATGCTGAGTTATGTGAGAAGAAAGAGAGTGTATAAAACCTTAGAATCTTATTGCTGTGTCATTGAAAAAATGCCACAAAGTTGCTGCTTACCCATGTATCAGTTTAGTTTTAACTCCGAAGTTAAATAAGGTGTGATTGATTCTTGATTCCATTCTCTCCTCTGTCACAGAGTGAAGCTTAAGCTGTTGCTCTGGTTTGGCCAGGAGAAAAATAGACTTACAAGCTCAATGAGGTTCTCAACAAAATTAAATTTCTATGGCCATCAGACTGAGATCTCCATATTCTTTTGCAGTCAGATGAGATTTCAGCTGATAGATGTTGCTTATATTCCCTGAAATGTGACATCCTTGATTATCCAAGCCAGGCATGGAGGTAAATCCTCACCTGAAACCTCATATGGGGTTCTTCTTAGCTGCAAGAGGAAAAGATCTTCCAAGAGCTCACCTACTTAAGTCAGGCCCATGTCATCATCACCTTGTCTAATTTGTATTGATTTGGGACTTTAAACATATATTCAAAATATTTTCAAGATGTCACCTGGATTATTATTTTTGGAACTGAGAGAAGGAACATATCATCTACGACAAGGGAAAACTGGAGGCTAACATACAATTCTGCATACCAGATTCAGAATGTTATTTGCCTATGTTTTAACTCTGCTCGCTGAGTTAAAATATTTTTGTTTGTTTGTTTTGGCTTTTTTAAAATACATGTGTTTGGTACAGAGTCTCTCTATGCAGCTTGGACTTGTAGTGATCCTCCTGTTTTCAGCCACCACAACGCGGGGATTATAGGCAAGAACCACCAATCCCAATCTCAGTGATCAGCTCATTGTGCCCAGGGGCAGGGCCTATGTGGCATGTGGTACTGGGATAAAACTATTATTTTTAAGGAAGAAATAATAACAAAAAGCAAAATCTAATGTAGTTGACATGGAGAGGAATTGTGGATGCCTATAGAAAGGTAAAGCAATAGATTTTAGACAAATACATAACACTTAAACTATTTTGAAAATAGAAATGGAAAAATGATTTTTTTATTATGTTAGTAGTGCAAATAGAAGAAGACTGTTTGTGAACGAACAATGTTTTTGTCCTGAGAAAGTCAGAGGAAGATAAATTCTCTGATCTGAAATGGGGGTGAGAATGCTTTGGAAGATGAAGCTTGTATATCAAAATCAAGAGCTCAGTTATGAAGAAGAGCAGACCAAGGCATCTATTCAACTCCTCAGAGTAGGACTATGTGTAAGTGTCTAATAGGAATACACATGTGTAGGGCTGGGGGATGTACCTCTGTGGTGCAGTGTCTGCTTGGCTAGTGCAAGGCCCTGAGCTTTTTTTTATTATGTTAGTAGTGCAAATAGAAGAAGACTGTTTGTGAACGAACAATGTTTTTGTCCTGAGAAAGTCAGAGGAAGATAAATTCTCTGATCTGAAACGGGGGTGAGAATGCTTTGGAAGATGAAGCTTGTATATCAAAATCAAGAGCTCAGTTATGAAGAAGAGCAGACCAAGGCATCTATTCAACTCCTCAGAGTAGGACTATGTGCAGGTGTCTAATAGGAATACACATGTGTAGGGCTGGGGGATGTACCTCTGTGGTGCAGTGTCTGCTTGGCTAGTGCAAGGCCCTGAGCTTGATTTCCAGTATCAAACCAGAGGAGATGGATATATATTATTTTGAATGTGCGCTGCTCCCTTGAACATATGGCAGTGCACATTCAAAATACAATTTAGATCCCACCCGCACCCGCCCAGCTCCTGAGACTGGCCAGAGACAGCGCGGCCGACTCCACCATCCTCCTCCATCCCACCCACGCCCACCCAGCCCCAGAGAAGGGCCTGAGACAGGGGCCGACTCCAGCGGCCTCCTGGATCCAATGCCAAGCTCTCCCAGCGAGAGTGAATTTACAGGACTCAGCAGGCTTCCCAGATCAGTGAGAGTGTGGTGAGTCTGAGGGAGAGCCTTTGGCTTCTTCCCACGAGTGCTACGCGGATCCCTGTCCCCAACCCCTCCAAGCCAGTGACTGGCCTGAAACCTCAGGACCCACTCACCAACACCTCCCCGGATTTCCTGACCTAAAGCCCACTGATTGAGTGGGAATTTCCCCGATTCTCTGGGCATCAAGGTCAGTGAGTGTAGAACTCCAGGCCCGTCGTGCCTGAGATACATTTCCCAGGGATTAAGCTGCCCGCCACCTCACATAGCCCAGTGACAGCTCCAGGAACACTTCACCAGAGGGACCTTTCCCAGCCTTCTCGGGTTACGGCCTGTAGACCCAGACCCAGAACAAGCTGGCTGGCTCATTACAGCCTACTCAGTGAATAAGATTATCCACTATCCTTTTGTGAGCCCAGAAGACCCACCAAAGCCCAGGCCCGCCCAGGGAACGACCTGCCTGACACAGGAGGGCTGACCCCGGGAACCAACAGAGGGGAACCAAAGGAGCTGCAGCAAAAAAGGAACTGAACACAACAGCCAGACCCAGGATAGGCATACCTGGAAAATCTCAAACTTAATAGACTGGCACCCAAATCTCATAAAAAGCTAAGGTTATAGCTGTACCAAAGCTCTACACCAAAGGTCAAAGATCAGTGCTATACAAAATGACAAAGAGAAGGGGAAAAATGCAATCCCAGACCTCGAGTCCATCAGGAAGGGCAGAGGACACAAGCTCAGCTGCAACGAATGAACTAACAGATACAGCAGCAAAGGAACAACAGCAGAAAGCTATAGAGGAAATAAAATGAGAAGTAATTCACCAAATTAAAAAAGAAATATTTGAATACATAGTATCTGAAATAAAGAATGAATTCCAGAAACATTGGGTGGAAAAATGATACTCACCCAGAACAAGTGCAGAGAGCACTATTCCAACTGATATATATGAATTAACAGCATCTGAAGCAAAGAAACAACAGCAGAAAGATCATGAGGAACTCAAAGCAGAAATAAGTTCTGAAATCAAAAAATAACTTTTTGAAGTCATACGATCTGAAATACCGAAACAAGTCCAGAAATATACAGAGGAAATCCAACTTGGAAGAAACACAGCAGAAAAAAATTAATAACTACCTTTAAAGAAGACATGGATAAAAAAATTGAGGAGATCAGAAATATGATGGATTCCTTGAATGAGCAATACAGAAAAGAAATAGAACACATGAAACACAGTCAAAGAAATATAGAAGAACTAAAAATAGCAATCATGAGTGTACAAAACCGTCTGAGTGAAAGCGAAGATAGTTTCAGATCTTGAAGATGCCGGAGCAGCTAGTGAAAAGGTGAGAAAGGATCTCTTAAAAACAACAAGAATGTAGGAAAAAATAATCCATCACCTGCAGGATGACACCAGAATGAACAGTGTGAGAATAATTGGTATCAACGAGAATGAAGGAGTCAATACAAATGACATAAAAAGAATTTGGGGAGAAGTAATTGCAGAAAACCTCCCAAATATGAGGAAACAATCCAACATTCAGGTCACCAAAGCATACAGAACACCAAATAACGTCAACCCAAGTAGAAACACACCAAGACATATAATAGTTAAGATCGCAGAAATCCAACACAAAAATAATATACTGAAAGCTGCGAGAGAGAAGGAGCTCACATTCAAAGAAAAACACATCAGAATTACAGCCCACTTCTCTACACAAACAATGAAGGCAAGGAGAGCATGGAGCAGAGTTCTTCAAGTCCTACACGAAAATAAATTCCAGCCCAGACTACTATACCCTGCAAAACTCTCTTTCAAGTTTGATGGAGAAGTGAAATACTTCCACGACAAAGAACAACTAAAGAATTTCATGATGACAAAGCCATCCCTTCACGGGCTGCTGAAAGATGTTCTAGAGAGAGACCACAACGACCAGAACTCCATGCAAGAGAAAGGAAGGAACCCACTAAACAGGAAAGTCAATTAAATAAAGGTTACAAAGGAGTAAACAATACCAGGTAAATATCATGACAAACATAAGTCAGCACATTTCAATTATAACCATAAATATAAACGGACTTAATTCTCCAATTAAGAGAAAAAGACTGGCACAGGGGATTGAAAAACAAAATCCAACAATATGCTGTATACAAGAAACATACTTAACGCAAAAAGACATTCATAGGCTCAAAGTCAAAGGATGGAAACAAATACTGCATGCCCCAGCACCTCAGAAAAAAGCAGGAGTAGCAATTCTGTTCTCAGACAGTCTCAACTTCAAACCAAGAATGATCAAACGACACAAAGAAGGCCACTATATATTGGTCAGGGGAAAAATTCAAGAGCAAAAAGTAACACTCATAAATATCTATGCACGAAACACAGGAGCACCCAACTATGTAAGACAAATCTTAAGGGACATGAAAAACTTAATTTCTAAGAACACAATCTTAACAGGAGATCTTAACACACCCTTATCTCAGAAAGATATGTCAACCAGACAAAAAATTAGCAAGAAAGTAGCAGAACTGAATGAGAGCCTGGCACAAATGGACCTGGTGGACATATATAGAGTGTTCCACTCAACCACAGCTGAATACACATTTTTTTCAGCTGCACATGGGTCATTATCCAAACTAGACCACATACTACTCCAGAGGTCATGCCTAAGTATATGCAAGAAAATAGAAATTATCCCATGCATACTATCTGACCACAATGCAATGAAATTGGAAATAAATGACAAAAGAAACCAGAAAAACCCACTAAATTCATGGAAACTAAACAACACCCTACTCAGCAATCAACGGATTATACAAGAAATTCAACAAGAAAGTCAGCAATATCTACAATTCAATGGAAATTCAAGTACAAATTACGGGAATTTATGGGATGCGATGAAAGCAGTTCTTAGAGGGAAAATCATAGCTATAAACTCACACATTAGGAAAACAGAAAGGGAACAAATTAGCACCTTAATGTTGCACCTCCGACAACTAGAAAAAGAACAAACAAAACCCAGAGCACAAAGACGGGAAGAAATCGTAAAGATTAGAGCAGAAATTAACTCAATTGAGATGAAAAAAACAGTTCAAAGAATCCACAAATCAAAAAGTTGGTTCTTTGAAAAACTAAATAAAGTTGATAAGCCTCTTGCCAACCTCATCAAAAAGAGGCAAAAGAAAATTCAAGTACAAGCGATAAGGAATGAAAAGGGTGAAATCACCACAGACCCAGTAGAAATTCAGAAGATTATCAATAGTTACTCGAGAATATTTATGCTCACAGAATAGAAGACACAGAAGAAATGGACAGATTCCTCGAAAGGTACAAATTACCAAAACTGAATAAAGAAGATATTACAACTCTCAATAAGCCGATAACAGCCAATGAAATACGAAACATAATAAAAAGCCTACCGACAAAGAAAAGTCCAGGGCCTGATGGATTCACAGCTGAATTCTACAAGAAATTTATAGAAGATGTAATCCCCACACTCCACAAACTCTTCCACGAAGTCGAAAAGGAAAAAGTCCTCCCAAAATCATTTCTGGAGGCAAGTATAATACTCATTCCAAAACCAGGGAAAGACACAACCAAAAAGGAGAACTACAGGCCAATCTCCCTCATGAACATAGAAGCAAAAATACTCAGCAAAATGCTGGCAAATAGAATACAGCAAATCATCAAGAAGATCATACACCATGACCAGGTAGGATTCATCCCAGG
>PVKA01010419.1:0-64508 GCA_004027165.1 Ctenomys sociabilis
TCAAAACACTGATAGACTTCTCAAGGACACATAGATTCAGAGTTAAATACTAAGATAAATGATTTAAAACAAGCTGTTATGCCAGGAGATCAAATTGTTAATCTACAGCGTTGTTTATTGAAAATGTGATTGGAATAACTCCCATTGCATGAAATCAAACTCATTTCCCATGGGAAAATGTAAAAAAAGACATTGCATCGTGGTAATATGACGTCTGAGATCTTGTCTCTTCAGCAACAGATTGGTGATACTTTTGTAAAACAATTGTCAGAATTGTCTGGCACTGATCTGTTACAAAACATCTTGAATGGCATTGAAAACCTTAATCCTTTTCAAGTTACTCCATGGTTTAGTGGACGTGTAGTAGTGATTTGTCTATGTTGCTTCTGTACTATTTGTATAGCTCGCTGAGCCTGGTAACTAGGAGGAGTCCAATAACAAGCCACTGACTAAAAGTGTGCAGTCCTCACCCTGATGCTTCAAAAACTTTCAGCATAAAAACAAAAGTGGGAAATTATAGCAATATAGATCTGAGACAAAAATCTAATGCCCCTCCCAAAAAAGCAGGGAGCCCAGAGAGAGCTGTTGTCTCGCACTTATTAATTCCCAGAAAGCTGGGATTCGAGATTGCAGATAACAGCTTCTCCTAGCACCCTGTTCTTTGATCCCTTGCTGGGATGCTATCAGCTAGCATTTGTGTGGACCTAGTGTTAGGCAAATGGTGCAAGTCAGTAAAGAAATAATTTGTATTCGCTTAAGTAATTATGCACATTCCTTAGCCAGCCTTTAGCCCATCACAAAAGTGAGCTGCGGGGCGGGGAGATGACTCAGTGAAATAAGTGCTTCCCTGGCAAGCACAAGGGCCTGATTCCCGGTTCTGCAAAAAACAAAAGAAAGAAAGAAAAGAAAGAACGAACGAAGGAAGGAAGGAAGGAAGGAAGGAAGGAAGGAAGGAAGGAAGGAAGAAAGAAAGAAAGAAAGAAAGAAAGAAAGAAAGAAAGAAAGAAAGAAAGAAAGAAAGAAAGAAAGAAAGAAAGAAAGAAAGAAAGAAAGAAAGAAAGAAATATGAGCTGCTTCTGAGGCTCTGGCTCACTTGGAGAGAGACTAATCTCCGTGAGACCTCTAAAGCTATATTCATCAGGTCTTCTCATGGCGGCACCAACCCAAAACATACAACAATTAATCCTCCTCAAAATACTACCCTTATGTGAAACACACTCATTCCATAATTTTTGACACTTTCTGAAGCAGTTCTGGAAGTCTGAGGTGCATGGCTATATTCCTTGCTGCCAAATATGGGGAGGCAAGAAGATTAAGGGCACAAGTCCAGCCTGGACAGCTTAGGAAGACCTAGTCTAAAACCACAAAAATTAAGCCGGGTGTGGTGGCGCATGCCTGTAATCCCAGCACTTGGGAGGCTGAGGCAGGAGGATTGTTGTGAGTTCGAGACCAGCCTGAGCTACAAAGTGAGTTTAAGGTCAGCCTGAACTGCATAGTGAGACCCTGTCTCAAAAAGACAAAAAATAAAAATAAAAAAATAAAAAATAAATAAATAAAACCACAAAAATTAAAGACTGGGGCCGTCGCTTGATGGAGGGTACCACAGGGTCCCGTAACGGGAACAGCTGGAAGAAGATAGAAGAATCTCCTCAGGTAGGATTGTGCCATCTGCCTTCTCAGGGCACTTTTGACACACCCTGTCACGCCACTCTGGTGGTGCTGTCACTCAGTGAGGAGACACGTTCTGGGAAACACGATGCTGGGCGGCTTCCCCTTTGAGCCGCATCACAGAGCACTTTACCAGATGCTGGGATGCCACCGGCAGATCTAATCTCCAGGGCCACCATTGTGTTGGCGAACTTCCTCCGGTAAAGGTTGAGCTCCTGCAAAACAAAGCCAATTTCCTTTGTAATGTGGAGTTGTGGGGGGACTAAGGATATTCATATTTTTTTTAATCTTAAAACACAGCCTTACTAGTCACTAAGTGCCCAGGCTGCGTCAGTACCTATAATCCTCCTGCCTCGGCCTCCCTGAGTGCTGGGAGTATGGGGTGAGCCACCACACTTGTCCTTTGCATTTCTTGGGGACAGTCTGTTCATCTTAACATTGCTGTCAAAGAACCATTTCACTCATCCTTATTGCCTGTGGTTTGTGCCATCTTTGGTTGGGTCTTTCCCTGCTAAACCTCAGCCATGCTCTCAGGAAGCAGCAGGAGGGCATGTGGCTTCATCCGAAGCCATTTCTTCCCTGACGCCACGGCCCAGTGTCACCAACACTGCTCCCCTGCCCACACTGACTCTGCGGTCAGAGTCTGCTTGGGAGCCCTGCGCCACTAGAGCTGCCAAGACTGCGTCCGACCCTTCCACTGTGCTTCCTAAGGGGAGAAAATGCTGGGGTAAAATTTAGATCACATTTGTGGCACAGACTGAGTGGAAGTGGGGCCTCATGGGACCCCGAGTGCTTATGCCTTCTCCCCGATTGCTGAGCCCCAAGGCTGCCTCAGAAAGGCCAAGCCAGAGGCACCTCGTGAGTACTGTCCTATGAAATTGCAGTGCCAGATGCTTCCTCAGACAACTGACTTGGGGGAGGGATTATCTGTTAGGGGATAACAAGAATTTACTGTTGACCCAAGGTTTTGTTTTTCTTTCCAGCACTGGGGATGGAACTGAGGGCCTCAGCTGTGCTAAGCAACCACTGTGCCCAGAGCTACCTCCCCAGCTGTGTGCCCAAGCTGATGAGCGGGACTCGCAGCTGCCTGGATGGCCACGGGTGCCCAGACAGTGCTCTGCTTCCAGGAGCCTTTCTGAGCTCACCCGCGGTGACCTCCAAAGCTCTGCGAAGCCTCACCTTTGACAAGGCTCCACCTCTGGTCACAGGTTCCTCCTGACGCATGATGATCTGTGTCCACAGATAATGTGTGCAGCTGAGGCCTGGTGGGGGGAACTCAGGCCTCGAGGGCCAGTGTAGGATGCTCACTTCTGTCTGTGCCTTCTTTCAAAAGCCTATTCTGGGTCTGAGGGAACAAACCACAGGAGTTTTGATCACGGACGGGTGAAAGTCCTGCTGAATTCTAGATGCTTCACCATTTGGCTCTCATCTGTCATCTTTCACAGAGATCCCAGACCTTCTCCAACTTTGGCAGCTTCTTTTTGATTCTTCATGTGTGAGTGAGGGTTAGATAAGTTATGAAGGGCAAAAGTTGTTTGGAAAAGTAGTGAAAGATCAACAAAAAATGCATTTGACAATATTTTACGATTTACCCTGAAGGACTTGGAAATGAAACAAGTGTGCAACACAGGGAACAAGGCACAGTTGAAAGTCCTAAAGTGGCCCAACCAGGGCTTTCTAGATGGCTCAGGAAACAGTGGCATCCTTGTTCTTTTCCAACTTAAATGATATTGCTGATGGACTGAGAAGGAAACACTGGAAAGTGAGGCAGCGTTTTTCTGACAACTAGCACAGACCTCAACAAGCAGCCTTGTTTCTTTCTTCACAGGTGCTCACTTCAGTGCATGTGGAATACCATGCATATAACTTCATGATGCCCATTTGAGCAGGTGTATTTGCCCAAAATGTGGTTATGGGATACTTGCCCAGTTCTGTGATCTATTAAAAGTGCTTTAAGAACAGAGAGGGGCTGGTGAGATAGCTCAGAGGCCTAAAGCACCTGCTCAGGCTAGCTTAGGCAGGGCACAGGGAGCGCAGTTGTATCCCTGGTACCACATGCAGCACCAGCCCCACTCTCAGGGTGGGCTGAGCTGAACCATAAATAAATAGAGAGAGAGAGAGATCATCAGATCAATTGCAATACAAAAAAAGAGAAAAAAACATAATGAAAACTGGCAAGATGGCACATACCTCTAATCCTAGCTACTCAGGAGGCTGAGGCAGGATAATCACAAATCTGAGGCCAGCCTGGGTAAACTACTGAGACCCTATCTCACAGTAAAAATAAATAAATAAATAAATAGGGCTAAGGATGGAGATGTAAGCTCAGTTGCTGAACATCTCTGGGTTTGATTCCCAATATAGAAAATAAAACAAACAAAACCAAAGCTATATCACACACACTCAAAACTACTGGTCAAATATCAGTAGTGGCTTTAAACTTCTTTCATCTTAAAGTTTTTCTGAATCCCTCCCTTTCCTCACACTGGCATGGTGTATGAGTGGAGGACCTGAAATAGCTAAAAATATAAAGGAAAGAAACAGAGGTAAGTAGGGTAGCATATACCTATAATCCCTGCCGCTCAGGAGGCAGAGGCAGGAGGATTTTGAATTTGAGCCTAGCAGTGACTATATACCCTGTTTCAAAAATAAAAATAAAAACTAAAGGAAGGAAAGGCCAGAGAGATAGCCCAGCAGACTAAACACTTGGTTCGGTCCCTAGCACCATAAGCCACACCAGCCCCACCCCCAGGCTTGCTGAGCTGGCCAACAAGACCTGGTATGGTGGTGCACACCTGTAATCCCAGCCCTGGGGAGGCTGAAAACAGGAGGATCTCTATGAGTCTGAGCTGCATAGTGAGACCCTGCACCAAATACATTAGAAAATATTAAAAGGGCTGGAGAGATGGCTCAGTGGAATAAGCACTTTCCTGGCAAGCACTAGAGTTCAATCCCTGGTTCTGTCAATAAATAAATAAACGGTTCTGTCAATAAATAAATAAACGGTTCTGTCAATAAATAAATAAACGAGGGAGAGCTCAGAAGCTGCTAGATCATCAGATAATTGAACACCAACTTAGGGTAAGTTTTTCCCAAGGGCAAGGAGGTAGCTCAATGGAATAAGCACTTCCTTGGCAAGCACATGGGGCTGAGTTCAATGCCTGGTTCTGAAAAAAAAACCAAAAAACAAGTTTTCCCTGCTTCTTTCATACACTTTTTTTTTTTTTCTGGTACTGGGGATCAAACTTGGGACCTTGTGCTTGCTAGGCAAGTGCTTAGGTCACTGAGTTGTATCCCCAGCCCTTTCCCTGCTTCTTTTACTAAAGTGAACAATAACATCTCTACTTTGAATTTGTTTTGTACCAATTTAAAAACTACATCTTCACTTAGACCAAAAAAAAAACACAAAAAACACATTTTATGAAATCATAAATAACTTGCTGTTAGCATTCTGGGAAAACACACACACACACACACACACACACACACACACAAGAATTTGGTACAAAAAATTGTTTTCCTTATCTACCAGAATCCAAAGTTGAGTTTTGAAGTTCAAGGACACCTGGAAATTAAAACATTAATTCCTGAGGTAGAATGAAAGAAATAAAAACCAGGTAGAAAAAAAGACAAGGAAATTGAGATTTTTAAAGTTGCACTTAACTATAGCTTCAAGACACGAAAGTTACTTAAGCTTTTTCCCTTCCAGGAAACTCACTGCAAAAAATAAATACGTTTTAAATAAGCAAAATTCCTAAAGGTCTTATAGACAATACGCCTGTAAATCCAGGCCCTGCATCTGTCCTTTTCACCTATAAATCGTGCTTCCTGCACGCTGAGGAACAATACGCGTGGGCAACATCTCAAACGCAAACACATGCACAGGACCTGCCTGCAGCAGCCACCCAGTGAGTGGACATCCTAGGTCACTCATCCTGAAGCCGCCCCTGCAGGGTCCCCCACCCCAGCTCATGACGCACCTTCTGTCTCTGAGCGTTCGCACTCCACCCAAGTGCGTCCTGTATCTAATAAACCCTTTCTTGTCCCTTACTGAGGCATCCTGAGAATTGTTTTCCCAGAGAGGAGCCCGTGAGGCTGCGGACTTATTCTGTGCGAATGAGATGGGTTCCGTATTCCCAGCCTCAAGGTCCCTCAGAACCACCTGGTGATGTTTCTCTTGGTGAGGCTGGGGCAGGATGTGAAAAGCACTATCATAGCCAGGCGTGGTGGCGCGTGCCTGTATTCCCAGCACTTGGGAAGCTGAGGCAGGAGGATTGTTGTGAGTTCAAGACCAGCCTGAGCTACAAAGTGAGCTTAAGGCCAGCCTGAACTGCATAGTGAGACCCTGTCTCTAAAAGACAAAAAAAAAAAAAAAGAAAAAAAGAAAAGCAGTATCAGAAAGGCAACTTTAAGTTCACACAGATGCATATTATTTTCCTTCTTCACCCCCACTTTCTCCCTCTGCCTCGGGAGCAGTTTGTCTTTTTCCTCTTCCTGCAGCCTTAGGGTTTGTTTTGCTGCTTTGGTTTTTATCTTTTGCAGCAGCCAGAGGCACCTATAGGCCCTAGATGAGAGCTTTTGCACAAGACACTGGCTTTTTCTCCACACCAGAAAAAAGTCTCCAAAAGTGCCCACGTCTTTTGCTCTCTCTCTCTCTCCCTTTTTTTTTTTTTTCCTGTCTCTCAAAACCAAAGGGCATAAACTCAGTCTGCCTGATACCACAGTCCCTCTTTTAGGGTGGCTAGGAACTGTCCTAGCTATGCAGACTGGAGTGCTCATACTGTGATACTTGACAGTATCCACAGAACGTGGCAAACTCTGTTGACTCAGCTGAAGAAGGAGCCAAGTTCCTGCTTTTATTTTTTTTCTTCCTCTTTCCCCAAAGAGCGCACCAGTCCTCTTCTTGTCACTTCTCTCCCAGTCTGGCTTTCATCTGTCAGAAAATGCAATTCCTTTTGATACAGGAGAAATACAACTTTTAACTTGCTATGTGCTAGATATGTCACATTTGTGTCCCCTGAAATTAAAGGATGAAGTTTGAGGAACAATAAAGGTTCAGAGTAGGAAAGATTTATTAAGAGACACAGTGACTCTTGGGAGACAGGAGGGAATGAAAGTGGGTTGTCACCGAAGTCACTTTTTTTTTTTTTTTTTTTTGTCTTTTTTGAGACAGGGTCTCACTGTGCAGTTCAGGCTGGCCTTAAGCTCACTTTGTAGCTCAGGCTGGTCTCGAACTCACAACAATCCTCCTGCCTCAGCCTCCCTAGTGCTGGGATTACAGGCATGCGCCCCCCCGCCCGGCCCCTTTTTTTTTTTTTTTTTTTGAGACATGGTCTCACTATTGTAGCTGTGCCTGGCTTTGAATTCTATGTAGTCCAAACTGGCCTCAAACTCATGGTGATCCTCCTGCTTCAGCCTCCCAAGTGTTAAGATCATAAGCATGTACCACCACACCCATATGAGAAGTTACTTTTCAAAGAATGTTTCATAGACCAAAATCACCAGGTGGGTTAAAATTATGAGGTTAGCACAATGTGGGTCAAACTATAATCAACTGATGAGATTGTAAGGACAGCCACTGGGCTGGCTTTGCTCAGACCAGGAAGCTGGTCACAGCAGCAAGGGTATATGGGAAGAAAAAAGGTATTTTGGAGAGAGATGGGCCTGGCACTCTCCTCACCCACTAGGGTGAGTGATGTTTGTTTGTACCTGGCCATACCAAGCATTGTATAATTTTAAGCTTTTGTTGGTTTCTTAGGGAAGCATATAGATTTGGCCATACTGTGTATTTTTACTTTGAGGCCTGGCCTTTGACAGATGTTCCGCTAGCCACAGTTCTGATGATGTTTGTTTTTGGAGTTTTTCTTCATTTGATCTTAGCCAAAAGGCCGAGAAGCGATTTTTGGAATTTTTCTTAATTTTAGTGTTGCTGTTGCTACATCCAGATACTTTTTAGAGCACTGGAATAGCAATTGTAATCAGCTGGCTCTTATACCCTTTTATTGATAGAGGTAATCTGTAAGCTTGATATTTTTTGTCACAAGTCTCTCTAGTTTTAGCTGTAAGAAAATGGAGTTCGGTAGTTTTTTTGTTTTGTTTTTGTGAAACCAGGGATTAAGCTCAGGCCCTTGCAAGGAAGTGCTTATTGCACTGAGCCATCTCCCCAGCCCTTGAGTTTGGTAGTTTTGAAGGGCAACTAAAGCTGAGGAACTGAAAGACTCTTGTTGAGTTTTATAGCTCCCATTGTACCTTTTTAGCCTTCTTGAATGATAACCATGCTCATCATGGAAATGGTTAGCAGGGGTCAGTATTGGAGTCGTTTCATATCTAGCCCTTATTATTATTATTATTATGTATTTGGTTGGTCAGAGTCTCACTACACAGCTCAAACTTGTAGCGATCCTCCTACTTTCAGCCTCCTCGGTGCTGGGATTACAGGCATGCACACCACACCTGGACTCTGTGGCTGGCTCAGCTGCCCTGCAGGTGGGACTGGCACTGCATGTGGTGCCAGGGATTGAACTGTGGTCCCTGTGCTTGCCTAAGCTTGCCGAAGCAGAAGCTTTAGTCCGCTGAGCTATCTTGTTGGCCCTCTAGCCTTTATTATTATTGTATTATTTTTATACAGTTTTTGATTCTACTTTTGGTGGGCGCTCAGAAACAAGCTAAAATGAGACCTGAGTTCATCAAAGTGAACCTCTCACTATGTATTAAGGTCAGTGAAGTCTCTCTAGGTCTTACTCTTGGGGCCACATCTAGAGTCCTTCAGCTGTTTTGTTAGAATTAGCCACCAGGATGGGCTATGGTCTTGATTGACCATGTTGCCTTTTGGGAAGCAAATGATTCTTTTTGGTGACCTTTTTTCACATTTGTTTTGGGGGGGGTCTGACAATCTCTCTGCATAGGAAGCTAGGTGGGGGCTGGGGAGATGGCTCAGTACAATAAGAGCTTCTCTGGAAGCTAGGTGACTCACTCAAGTTATAGGATCTTGTAGAAAAGGTCCCCTCATGTCCTGGGTCCCTGATGACTTCTGAGGGCTAGGGACAAAATATTGGCTTTTCTTAGCCTGGTTACTATTTAACATTTGGTCTCTGTGGTTGAATACACAGAAGAGAAGATCAGTTATATGAGAGTTATATTTTATATTTTAAACAATATTTATTTATTTATTTGGTACAGGGTCTTGCTACATAGCTTAGACTTATAGTAATCTTTTTGTCTCAGCCTCCCAGCACCAGGATTATAGGCATGTGCCACCATGCCCAGTTTTAATTTTTTTGGTAGAACTGGGGATCGAACTCAAGCCCTTGTGCTTGCCAGAGAAGCACTTATTCTACTGAGCCATCTCCCTGGCCCCACCATGCCCGGTTTTGGTGGCTAGCTTGGCACATCCAGGGTGGAGCAGGCACCGTGTGTGGGACCAGGGATCAAACCCAGGTCCCTGTGCTTGCCAGGCAAGCACTTTGACTGCTAAGCTAATTCTCCAGTCCTATTTCATGATCTTAAAATAACAGTTTTCCTGTTATTGAACACCTTGAAATATACAGTATGATTAATGAACTGTTTTTTGTTTGTTTTTTACCAATCATGGTTGCTTTAGAAGTTGAATCCCTATAAAATGTTAATAGATAATAATTATGAAATTTTATAGAGAAAAGTTGAGAACAAGGGCCACATAGCACTCTAGCATGACAATTATAATATTATCTTTGAAACACATTTAAATGTTTATGTTAGGATAAAATAACATTTAGTTATTTTTATCTAACTATAAGATATCAAATGACATAAAAGAATTTTCCAAAATTTGTTATCATTTAACCATTTTTATTATCAGTGACATTTAAATAGAATGTATTTGTTTTTATAATGAACAATATGATATTTATCTCTAAATGGAAGAGCAGCCTGTAATGACACTTGTTCTTCACTTGAAGTCAATGTTTGACCTAAGAGCAACAGTGTATCTTTTAAATCTAGTTTATAGGTCTGAGAAAGTCTTCTAAAGAGCTGAATGTACTTATTAACATTTGTTTTTTGCAGCACTGGGGAGACTGAGGCAGGAGGATTGTTGTGAGTTCCATACCAGCCTGAGCTACAAAGAGAGTTTAAGGCCAGCCTGAACTGCATAGTGAGACCCTGCCTCAAAAAGACAAAGAAAAAAAAAATTTGTTTTTTGGGGAGTCTGACAGCTCTGTCCAAGTTCCCTGCCACCAGGGAGGGAGTTATTAGTTATTAACATTGTTTAAAAACTTCTTTATTCTTGCGGGCATTGAACCCAGGTTGGGGCATGTGGTGCCAGAGATTGAACAACAATCCCTGCCCTTACCCAAGCAGGTGCTTTAGTCTGCTGAGCTATCTCACCGGCCCCCTAAAAACTTTTTTACATTTTGTTTGAGCTGTTTGAGGTCACAAAGAGCAATGGACACTGACAGGCATGCGTTCTCCATCCACCTCTCGTAAAGGATATTGTCTTTGGGAACCTGGACAAAATCAGACAGAGGTAGATATGGCTGAGCAGAGGCTTTAATAGGGTTGACTTGGAAGCCTTATTCTGAGGAGATGCAGGCCCCGGGAAGGGAGCTCCAGACTCCGCAATGGCGGACATATTAGACTGGACTGAAGGGCACTAAGTGGGCTGCCCAGCTGCTTGACCTGGGTTTGAGGCCTGCCAGAAGAGCACAGCTCTGTCTGGGTTCCCTGCCACCAGCAGCCTGGTTTGGGGGCAGGAGCCTGGGGTGGGCAGCTCATAGGGGTTGAAAGTGGAGAACTAAATAGGCTCTCTTTTTGTTTTGTTTTTATTTTCTTTCTTTCTTTCTTTTTCTCTTTCTTTCTTCCTTCCTTCCTTCCTTCCTTCCTTCCTTCCTTCCTTCCTTCCTTCCTTCCTTCCTTTCTTTCTTTCTTTCTTTCTTTCTTTCTTTCTTTCTTTCTTTCTTTCTTTCTTCATTCATTCATTTTGTTTTAGTATAGGGAACAGGGTCTCACTACATAGATCGGACTCCTAGCCCTCTGTTCTCAGCCTCCCAAGTGCTGGGATTACAGGCAGGCGCCACCACACCCAGTCTCAATCACAGTCTCAGCACACCCTGGGGGCAGGACCAGGACAGCACACCAGGTATTGAACCCAGCCACTGTATCTGGCTAAACAGTCACTTTAATCCACTGAACTATTTGGCCAGCCCCTTTTTTTTTTCTTTTTTTTGTCTTTTTGAGACAGGGTCTCACTCTGCAGTTCAGGCTGGCCTTAAGCTCACTTTGTAGCTCAGGCTGGTCTCGAACTCACAACAGTCATCCTGCCTCAGCCTCCCGAGTGCTGGGATTACAGGCATGCGCCACCATGCCCGGCTATCCCTTTTTTTTTCTTTATATTCACAAAAGTACATAAGAAAAAGCCGGCCAGATAGTTCAGTAGATCACAGCACCTGCTTAGGCAGATATAAAGGTCAAAGTTTCAATCCCAGGCATGCTGTGCCAGCCCCAGCCCTGAGGCATGCTGAGATGAGACTGAGACTGGGCATGATGCTGTGGACCTGTAATCCCAGCGCTTGGGAAGCTGAAAACGGGAGAATTACTATGAGTCCAGTCTGTATAGTGAGACCCTGTAGACCCTGTACTACAAACAAAAAATTAAAATTAAAAAAGTACACAAGAGAAATCTTAAAAGACATAGTCCATCTTAAATGATCATGGATAACCTAATGTCTATCCCCAAAATACTGCCTTTAAGTTATAGTTTATGAACTTGGAACCAATTTCAGATGGAAGATCTTTGTCTGTGACAAGATTTTGCTATGTAGTGTAAGCTGGGCTTGAACTCACTATGTAGCCCAGACTGGCCTTGAATTCATAGCAACCCTCCTTCTTTAGCCCCTGAGGGTTGGGATTATAATCATACACCTCCATGCCTGGCTCCCATAAAAGATCTTAAAAGTTGATTATTCTCCAAAAGTAAGCTAAAGAATAAGAAGAAAGGCCTCAAAGCTCTTCCTTCTGCCCTCTTCTGACTCTTGTTGGCTATAAGTCAATAGTGTTAGCAGGAAAGGTATGGAGAGTGGCTTGACTTACTGAAGGAAATACTGTCAAGACTTACATAAGAAAAGAGGATACAAAAAGAAAGATAAAAGAATATTAGCCAGGGAGATAGCTCAATAGAATAGGAGCTTGCCTGGCAAGTTCAAGGTCCTGAGTACAATCCCTGGTACCACCAAAATAAATAAATAAATAATAGATAATCCTTGGGGGGGACTTAAATTAGTCTTTATAGTTGTAAATATCTGTAGCTATTAAAAATTATTATATTTCAAAAAAAATTATTATATGTCATGCCGGGCGTGGTGGCGCATGCCTGTAATCCCAGCACTGGGGAAGCTGAGGCAGGAGGATTGTTGTGAGTTCGAGACCAGCCTGAGTTACAAAGTGAGCTTAAGGCCAGCCTGAGCTGCATAGTGAGACCCTGCCTCAAAAAGACAAAAAAAAAAAAAAAAAAAAAAAAAAAAAAAAAAAAAAAAAAAAAAAAAAGAAAGAAAAAAAGAGGTCTAAAGGTAATGTTTAGATAGATGTACTTAAACATTTTATTCCTGCCAATAGTTATACTTTATATATTTATTAAAGGAATCTAAATTGTACCTTAAGGTAAAAATTTAGTAAACACACATAAAGATTTCTTCTTTTAATGTTTCTTTTTTCTTTTTAATTTATTTGATAGTCTTGCTATGCAGTTCAGACTCATAGTGATCCTCCTGTTTCAGTCTCCCTTAGTGCTAGGATTATTGGTGTGTGCCACCACACCCAGCTTCACATGAAAAGATTTCTATGTAGCTGTGATGCTAGCTATTCCTAACCTCAGGGTGCAGCAAATGTGTGTTTCCCAAATATGTGGGCCTTCGGAAAACATATGATGGTCTGATGACCTCCAGACCACAGTTGTTTATGATGATGGACTATTTCAGGCGGAAGGCGTATGATTGTTATCTAATTGTGTTATGATAGTTAGATGTACATAAACATTATACAGTTGAGGCAGTGTCATAATAAAGACTGGATATGAGTAAACTATAAAATATATCTGTAAGTACATTCTATTACTTAGAAAGGCAACTTGTTTAAAAAAATAACTTTCGTTAAGTGATTTTCATCAGCTTTCTTTCTTTTTTTAAAATGTATTTGGTACAGTGTATCACTATGCAGCTCAGACTTGTAGTGATCCTTCTGCTTTCAGCCTCCCCAGAGCTGGGATTAGAGGTGTGGACTATCTTGCCTGGTCTCAGTAGCTGGCTCAGCCCTCCTGGGAGAGGTGTCAGTACAGCATGTGTTGCCAGGGATTGAACCCTGGTCCCTGCGCTTGTCTAAGTAGGTGCTTAGTCCATTGAGCTATCTCACTGGCCCATTTTATCAGTTTTCTTAAACTCTCTGGGGCTCAGTTTTTTTTTTTTTTTTACAGAACCAAGGATTGAATTCAGGCCCTTGCTCTTGCCAGGGAAGCGCTTATTCTACTGAGCCATCTCCCCAGCCCCGGGACTCAGTTTATCTGTACAATGAGGATGATTACAGTGATTTCGTAGAGCTCATGTGAGAAGTGAGTTCACCTAAATAGAGCAGCCTCTTGCTCCCAGTAAGCACTAAGTAAGCATTAGCTACTGGTATTAGCATCACTCAGGGAAGACACTTCTACTCTCCTGCCTCGAAAACACAATTCTGGCCACTTCATTCTGGAAATCAGCTGTTTAGGAATAGAGCTGTGAGAGCTGTTTTCTTTGCCATGTGTAGGTTAATGCTGCTAAACCTGCAGGTTTATGTCTTTATTTTCTTCACACCAGGAAGCTTAGGGAAAGAAGAAAGATTAATATATGTATTCAATCTACTATTGCTACACAAGGATTTGCCAAGCAAGAGAACACATAAAAATCACACTACTGAAAAGTTGAAATCAAAATCATGTTTATTAAGATTTAAAAAAAAATCAGACTTTCATAAAAATCATTAAAAAATAAATAAATAAAATAAAAAAATAACTTTTGGCTTTTTCATAATAGGTTTGTCATAAGAGCACGGGAGTAGCAAAAAACATTGCAAAGTCAACGTGGTTACAGAAAAGACTCACCTTAATATCATTACTGCATATGTGGACTCCGCCACGTCCACCACCACTGGCCACCTGATCTACAAATGTGGTGGCTGTAGTCTGGAGGTCATCAGGTCATCTTATGTTTTCCTAAGTTCCACATCTTAGAAGACCTTAACAACCCACATAATGGCGACAGCAAGAATGACCCACCAATCGAAGCCGCTGGTGTCACTGCTCAGCAAATTACCCTGAACCATCCTGGCCAGATCAGCGGTGGCTGTGCTCCTGTACTGGACTGTCACACATTGCTCGGAAGTTTGCTGAGCTGAAAGAAAAGATTGATCACCAATCTGGTAGGAAGCAGGAAGAGGGCCCAAATTCTTGAAATCCAGTGATGCTGTCATTGTTGACATGGTTCCAGGCAAGCTCACGTGTGTCCAGAGCTTCTCTGACTACCCACCTCTGGGTCATTTCACTTTTCGAAATATGACGTAGAATTGCTGGTTATCACCAAGGCTGTGGACAAGAAGGCTGCTGGAGCTGGCAAGGTCACCAAATCTGCCTGGAAAGCTCAGAAGGCTGGATGAGTAGCGTCCCTCATACTGGCCACCCCAGGCTTAATCAGTGCAGAAGACTGGTCTCAGAACTGTTTCTCCCAATTAACCATTTAAGTTTAATAGTGAAAAACTGGTTAATGATAACAATGCATGAAAAACCTTCAGAAGAAAAAGAAAATGTTTTGTGGACCATTTTGTGTGTGTGTGTGTGTGTGTGTGTGTGTGTATGTGGCAGTTTTTAAGTTATTACTTTTTAAAATCAACACTTTTTAATGGAAACAACTTCACCAAAAATATCTATCATAGAAATTTGAGACGCAGTAAAACCAAGTTTAATGAGAAAAAAAATAACATCTAAGTTTTTTATGTCATTTAATATTTTGTAATTAGGCAAAGGTAGATGACAAAATAAAAATTTAAATGTTTTAGACATAATAAAAAGAACCTAATTGCTTTTAATATATCATTATAAGTATGCTAAAATTCTGTTTGCATTTTATTTTAAATTTTCCTTATAAAACTTCATAATTGTTATCTGTTAACACTATAAGAATTTGAGTTCCAGCCGGGCATGGTGGTGCAGGCCTGTAATCCCAGCACTCGGGAGGCTGAAGCAGGAGGATTGTTGTGAGTTCGAGACCAGCCTGAACTGCATAGTGAGACCCTGTCTCAAAAAGACAAAAAAAAAAGAATTTGAGTTCTAGCCAGGGAGATAACTCAGTGGCATAAGCACCTGCCATAAGCCCAAGGTCCTGAGTTTGATCTCTGATACTGGGGGAAAAAAGGAAAAGAATTTGAGTTTTAAGACAACCATGATAAAGGAAAAAAATGGCAGTTTTTTTTTTTTTTTTTTTTTTTTAACCATACTTTATATTCCAACATGCTTGATATCCACGTAAGGTTATGGTAGTTGAACCTATTGATGCCACTTCAACACTGGTGTAATGATCTCTTCAGTGTTCAACAACTGAGACTTAGAGACCAAAGCTAAAAGGTCTAAAAGGCTAAGAGCACTGCCAGTATTTGGCCCTGACCCCCCAAGATCAACAAGGACCCAGGACATAAGCAGACCTTTCTAAAGGATCCCTACTACTCCCACTAACTAACTTGGGGGTTAGTAACTCACTAACCTCCAAGAGGAAGATTGTTGGATCCTAGAGGACAGGCACCAACCAGTGTGTATCGTGCTCAAAGAAGGGTCACTAAAAAAGAAAATGGCTTTCTGCTTCCAAGGGAAGCCATGTCGTCAAGAAAAGACTGATTCACGACCCAACGGGTAGAGGAAAAACTAGAAGAGCTAAGAAGCTCTAGCCATAACTCTAAAAATAACACCTGAGGAATCTGGAGTAAGCATGACAGAGAGAGAGAGAGAGAGCGAGACATTAATTTTGATTCAAACACATCTCACTTTAGCTTCATCTTAAACACCCAGCATGAAAGTGTAACCAAAAGTAGATGGGAGAGACAGAGACAGAGATGGAGACGGAGATGGAGATGGAGACAGAGACAGGGGCCGGGGAAATAACTCAGTGGAATAAGCGCTTCCCTGGCAAGTGCAAGGACCTGAGTTCAATCTTTGGTTCTGCAAAAAAAAAACCCGAAACAGACAGACAGGTAGATGGACTGAGACAGAGACAGAAAGATACAGAAGAAGCAGAAGGAGAAGAAGCAGGAGAAGAAATAGTAATGTTCAATGAAAAGCTAGACTATTATATTATATATTAAAAGGGGCTCCCTAGCTGCACTTATAACATATGGTCATAACAACCTTTTTTTTTTTTGCGGTACCAAGGATTGAACTCAGGACCCTGAACTTGCCGGGCAAGCACTTATTCTATTGAGCTATCTCCCCGGCCACAATTTTTGATTATCCATCAAAAAGCAAAATCAGGCTTTTTTTTTTTTTTTCCTTAATCCTTACACCATTCTCCAATGGAGCAACTAACGTTTTCCTTCACTGGGCCCAACAGTTGCCCAAAACAGTAACAGTAACACAGGTGCATGCTGGGTTTGTAAATTGTCCATGTTGAGTGCACCTGAGCTACTGTGGTGGATCTCTCTTCTATAGGGAGATAATTCAATAAAGCTTCACAAGTTCATGTAATAACTATAAAATACAGGGACAAGCTTGCTTAATGGCCAGTACATGGGACACTTATTCAAAAGCCCTGAGAACAATTCTCTAGCCACAATTAATATTCAGAAAAGGAAATACAGAAGCTAAAAGAGCGGATTTTGGTCCTGATCCTCCAATATCAGCAAGGACCCAGGACATGAGAAGGCCTCTCTAAAGGATCCTACAACTCCTATAACTTAGCCAGCCCTCAAATAAGGAAATTATTAGACTTTAGAGGACAGGACCCTGAGGACACTGTTGGATCCTGATATACCTCAGGCCTCTAAAACTCCCATGACAAAAGATAATCATTGACTCATGGATATTTTCAGGTGTGGGACGAACAGATTTGGCTGACATCTACTATGGAGAAATTCAGCCAACCCCTTTGCAGGAACAATAATACCTAAGATAAATGGAGGAATGTCTCTCAAAATACGGGATGCATTCCTACCCAAGCTTGTAATCATGCTACTGTGTGGAGATACTGACTTGTTTGCTACTGACTAGATGGCAAGATCTGGAGTAAGATGCCTACAGCCTCGGTCACCTCTAGAATGTGTAGGACACATCCCTGAGCGGAGTTGCTGGGGCAAGATGGCAGCAGCCAAGAGGAAGTGGCATGGGGACTTGCAGGTTCGGGCGAAGAAGCCAAAGAGGAACGAGAAAGATGTCGGGCCTCCACTTAAGTCATCCTCTGTGGCAGAAGAGATGCAGGAAGCTGAGGGAGCCCATATCCCAGGCCCTGTTTCCAAGGGCAAGTGGAAAAACAAGGAACGGATTCTCATCTTTCCTTCAAGAGGAAGAAATTTCAGAACAAGACATTTAATGCAGGACTTAAGAACCTTGATGCCTCATTCTAAAGCAGATCCTAAAATGGATCATAAAGATAAATTATTTGTGATTAATGAGGTCTGTGAAATGAAAAACTGCAATAAATGTATTTATTTTGAAGCTAAGAAAAAATAAGATCTTTATATGTGGCTTTCAAATTCACCTCATGGGCCCTCTGCCAAATTTCTTGTTCAAAATATTCACTCCCTAGCTGAATTAAAGATGACTGAAAACTGTTTATAAGGTTCTCAGCCACTATTATCTTTTGACCCTGCTTTTGATGAATTGTCACATTATGCTTTGTTAAAAGAACTCTTAATTCAGATTTTTAGTACACCACGGTATCATCCCAAAAGCCAGCCATTTGGGGACCATGTATTTACTTTCACCATTTTGGATAATAGGATATGGTTTCGGAACTTCCAGATCATAGATGAAGATGCTCAACTTGTGGAAATAGGACCTCGCTTTGTCTTAAATCTGATGAAGATTTTTCACGGAAGTTTTGGAGGACCAACTTTGTACGAAAATCCTCACTACCAATCACCAAACATGCATCGGCGGATCATAAGATCCATCACAGCTGCAAAATACAGACAGAAGCAGCAAGTAAAAGATGTGCAGAAACTGAGAAAGCAAGAGCCAAAGACTGTTCTTCCACATGATCCTACTGAAGATGTTTTTGTTATACCAGCTGAGGAAAAACCAGTAGAAATCCATTGGATAAAACCAGAGCCAAAAGTTGATTTAAAGGCAAGGAAAAAAAAAAGGATTTACAGCCGGGCGTGGTGGCACATGCCTGTAATCCCTCGGGAGGCTGAGGCAGGAGGATTATTGTGAGTTCGAGACCAGCCTGAGCTACAAAGTGAGCTTAAGGCCAGCCTGAACTGCATAGTGAGACCCTGTCTCAAAAGAAAAAAAAAAAAAAAAAAAGGATTTACAAAAGGCAAAGAAAATTGAAACAGAAGATGAAGAGTGGAAGTGCAAAATAAATAAGTGGATAATTGCTTTCCCATCAGTGTATATTTATTCTCTATTTGGTATGTAAATACATCTAATATGTCTAGGGTGCCATTTAAAAGAAAAATACCTTTTATCTTTTCCTAAATAAAGCACTGTATCACCAAAAAAAAAAAAAAAAAAAAAAAAAAAAAAAAAAGAATGTGTAGGAACATGTCCGTTAGGGCACCGATGGGTCCAAGGGCACTGGATTAAAACTATTATAGACAGCTAGGTTAGATAGCATATAGGCTGTCAGACAGAGCTAGGACCTTGTGAGGGTCATATAAAAGGGGGAACACATTACAACTGTGGGCAGAAGCACATACGTTGAATGACAACCCACAAGATAAAAACACAATGGCCAGGCCTACATGCTTCCCCAAGGGGTAAGTGGTAGCACCTGGTTCAATAAAGTGTACACAAACATCATTTACCTCAGTGGGTGACTAAGACCCCTAACCCCGTCATTTCCATTCTTTTCATGTGCTCTTGCTACATGATTTACATCTCCATTGGCTCAACATTACCTAAGCAGCTATAGTCGTAATCTTACTGGTTGATTATAGTTTTGTTCTATGTTGTACCCACATTGTGATTTTATAATCACCTCATGATTTTGCTTCATAAAATTCTGTCCAAAATAAAAGTTCCAAAAAATAAAAAAATAAAAGTTTCAATCAGAAAGTGGACCCACTGGCAACCCACTGGAGCCTCCACCTGCCTCTGAGGAGCTGTATCTCTCCCCTTCAATAAATACCTCCTACATTTTTTTTTTTTTTTTTTCAGAACCAGGGATTGAACTCAGGCCTTGCGCTTACCAGGGAAGCGCTTATTCCACTGAGCCATCTCCCTGGCCAATACCTCCTACTTTTAACCTCTGTTGTACCTTAGAATTCATTATTCAACTTTGGAGAATGTGAACTTGAGGTATCTGACATCTAACAGGTTCTAGTTATAATATTTCCTAAATATCATTTTGAGGTCTGATAACATTCCTGTATCATTTGAAGACCCCAGCAAGAGTACTGCAAAGAGGTAAGAGTTTGTTTTTGTTTGATGGATTCTAGATCCCGACTCATTGAGGTAAACAAAATCATCAGTCTTATTTGTAAATTGCTTGTGTCTTGAATATTTATGCTTTTTTATGCACTGTCTTATTAAAAAGTACTTAAAATTTAAATTGGGAATATGGAAAGGTAATGGTATTTCTTTGATGGGACATTTTGCACTTTTAGACAAGGTCTTATATTTTTGTTTTGTGTATGTTGCATTGGGACTTACTAGTTTCTAAGTGCACTGGTGTTCCTTGCTTAAACTTTAAAAAAAATATTTTTAATCATTTATTTATTTGGTACAGGGTCTCCCTGTGCAGCTTGTATTCATGTTGATCCTCCTGTCTCAGCCTCCCCAGTTTGGGATTACAAGCATATGTCACCATGTCCAGTTTTGTTGGCCAGCACGGCACACCCAGGGTTCCAGAGCTGGCACAGCATGCAGTTCCATGGATCAAACCCAGGTCCTTGCGCTTGCTAGGCAGGTGTTTAAACTGCTTAGCTAAGTCCCCAGCCCCTTACTGAAGCTTTTTGACTATTGCAGTTTGCTATCTTCTCTTAGACAGTAGCACTAGGAAAAAGTACTGTTGGGGCATTCCCTTGTGGACTTTGACATAAAATGCTATAAAATGAGTCTAATGAAATCTAGTTTATAGTTAGGAAATACACATTCCTATTAATAAATCACAAGACTCTATTTGTCAGCAATTAAAAAGTAATTGGTGAGCAACTATTCTTAAAACTTGGAGCATAGGTTTCACTGGGATACCCTGGCCTAAGTGCCCCTCTACACTCCAGAGGGAATGTTGAGCCTATTGTATCTGAGTTTCCTTTCTGGTCTGATTTCCCACTGCTGAGGAGGCAATCTTAGCTGGAAATATTTGTTAGCTATATGCATACTATTGATCTTAGTATGCATCTTATGGATCTTCCTATTTGGCCCATGAATTCATAACTGCTTTCTTGGTTTTTGCCTTCTTCAGACTTGATGCTATATGCCTATTCAAAATGTGGACATCTGGCACCTATCAGGGTCCTTTAGGTAGATATCTCTGATGGTCAGTCACAGCTATAACCCCCCTCAGCCAGAAGTAGCCAGAATGGTCTCTTGTCTCTTCACAGCATTTCCAGAGCTACCTCTTCAGATGAGGGAATATTGGGTAAAAATGAGATTCTCATATTAGGTAAAACAATTGTAGGTGTTCAGCCAGGCCTAGGCCCTCGAGAAAGCCTATGCAGAAGATGAGCTCACATCAAAACTGTGGCTGGAAACACTTTTGAAGAACATTTTGATGGCCAAATTTATATACTTCCTAAGGGATAAACAGAAGCTTAAGGTTGGTATCACCATTTTGTAATTTCCTGTACAAACCATTATCTCATTAGACTAAGACTAGGACTAAGACTACAGATTATTGGCCAAGGTTAATGATGGCATCCATAAGGCCTTGCTACTAATGTATCAATTCTGCCGAAGTAATTATGCTTACAACTTTACTGGTGTAATGAATTTTGTGCTATAACTGTGGGAAATTTTTAGGAGGAACCTTATGCCTCACTAAAATGGCTTCCTGTCATCTACTCTGAAAATCAGTGTGGCTTTTGTTATTTTTCTGCTTGGCAAAGCTTTCAGGGACCTCTAACTCTCTGAGCATTGCTTTCTAGCTCAAGTTCCTGCTAGAGTTGTACTCAGCTGTTGTGTTTCCACCCTAACCAGATGTAAAAACAGCTTGCTTAACAGGCCCCATCTGGGGCAAGTTCTGATTATCTCTAAAAACTGAAAACCTCCTAGTCATAAACAGCTTATAGCTGTGTCAAAAAGGCTTGCTATAAAAGACTGAGCTTAACTGTTTCGGGACTGGTTGACCCCTCCCTGAGTGGAGCATGGCTCGCCAGCTAGCAGATTGGCTAATAAAGGCTTACCAAATTCCAATCTGTTCTGATCTCGGTCTCAATTTAATTCTAACCCAGTACAACTGGGTGATCACAATTTTGACCCAAATTGTATCAACCTCATGATTTTGCTCTATAAATCTTCACTTGAGAGATAGGCTCATTGGCAATCCATTCTTAACCTCCTCCTGTCTCCCAGGAGCTGTTCCTATTCTCCATTCCTTTTCCCCAATAAATTTTCCTACTCTTCACCTCTGTTGTTTCTTGGAATTCATTCTCTTACTTTCAGGAACATGAACTTGGTGTATCACACACCTAGCAGGTTATGAGTTGCATTTATTTTGCTTGTTTCATTTGAAGGTCCTATACCAGTCTTGGAAGCTTCAATGAGATGACTGGAAGTGGGTGTTTGTGTTTGCTGTGACTTGTTTAGGTAATCAGAAGCTGTCATCCCAGTTTGTGAATTGCTCATGGCTTGAAAGTATGCCTTAGGGCTGGGGAGATGGCTCAGTGGAATAAGCACTTCCCTGGCAAGCGCAAAGGCCTGAGTTCAATCCCCAGTTCTGCCAAAAAAAAAATAAAAAATAAAATAAAATAGAAAACTGTTTAGTAATTTTGGCCGGGCGTGGTGGCGCATGCCTGTAATCCCAGCACTCGGGAGGCTGAGGCAGGAGGATTGTTGTGAGTTCGAGACCAGCCTGAGCTACAAAGTGAGCTTAAGGCCAGCCTGAACTGCATAGTGAGACCCTGTCTCAAAAAGACAAAAAAAAAAAGAAAGTATGCCTTACTTTGTTTGCACATTGTTTTTGTTAAAATGGTGACAAATTTAAATTGGGAATATGAAAAGATTGTGATGTTTCTTTGACAGGATATTTTACTTTTACAAGTGAGGTCTTGTATTCCTGTTTTGTATATGTTTCCTTTGGACTTACTCATTACAAATTTATTGGTGATCCTTGCTTGACCTGTTAGACTTCTCAGACAACAGTGCTACAGAAAAGTAATATTAGAGCATTGCCTAGTGGAGTTTGATATGAAATGTTTCAAAATGAGTCTTCATGAAATTAAGTTATTATTTATAAAATATACATGCCTACTAACAAATTATGGGACTCCATCTTCTTAAAAGAAAAATAAGTCAGCAGGTATTCTGAAGACTTGGAGGCCAGGTTTCAGTGGGACCGACTGTTACCTCCTCTACCCTCTGGAGGTAATATCAAGCTTGCTTTACCTGTTTTATTTCTGGCCCACTACTAAGGAGGAAACGCTACCTCCCCACCTTCCCCTTTCCAGGCAGAGCAGGATGACTCACTGGCAAGTTGTCTCAATAATGCACTAAAGCACAAGAAAAGACTTCCTTTTTCTGATCTCACTTCTGATCTTTCTGTGTCTCTTTGTATTTACCTTTTCTGAAGTATGTTTATGCTAAAGATTAGAGAGGAAGGAACCCTGAACGATCTCAATCTTTTCCTCCAATTCATCAACTGAGAACCTTTAAGTTGAGACCATATGAAATAAGTGTTTGCTAACACCAAAGAACAAGAAAGTGATCTCAGAGAAGGACCTGTGGTGGGCCTGTCTTTGGCTGATTCTCTGGCCTGGTCTGGCTTTTGCAGTCTTACTGTGTGCTCTGTCTAGCACCATGGGGAAGTGGGACAATCAACTGATCTACAAGAATCCAATTGCAATGGCCATGTCAAGTGGTCCAATCCAGTCTTCAGGGCCAACAATCCAGAATTATCTGAATCAACCCAGCCTACCTGGGAAGAAGTGAAAGGCCAACTAGAAAACAAAAAGGAAGGCTCTAAGGCTTTGGCTAAATTTGAAGAAAAATAATGAATGAGAACTTGAAGAAAGAACTAGAAAAGAACAGGGAGAAATTAAGTGGAAATGAGAGCTCATTAAAGAAAAAAAACAAAAAACAGAATGTTATGGTTTCTGTCTAGTAGTCCCCCCAAAGCCTCACACAATCATGGGGCAGCTTCTAGAGTTTGTGATTATTATGGATATAAATTCTGCACTTGCCCTGGACAGGTAGTTTGTATTACAATGCAAGGAGGAGAGAGAAGCTGCTAGCTGCCTGAGCTGCGGCCACTCCCCTTGTTCTTCTGCTCTTTCCTGTCACTATGAAAGGTTGCTCTGACATGTGCCACTCTACCTTGGAGCCAGTTGAGTATGAACTGAAACCTCCAATAACTGTGAGCTAAATAATCTTTTTCTTGCTTCATTTTGGATGTTGGGTTTTTGTCCCAGCAACAAGAGAAGCGTAACTGAGACAGAATTTGGTACCAGGAGAGGGGCCATTGCTGTGGCTCAAACTGACCATGTGGATTATGAGGTTTTGGGAATGGCTTATGGAAAGAGATAGGAAAAATCTGGAGATGTCACCTACAAGAGAAGGACTGAAATAGCTTCAGCTACTCTGTATGGGAGATTCTGGTCAGAGCTCAGAAGACCAGAAAGCTGATAGAAATCCTGCCTGTAGTATCAGGCTGGAGAGGTTTCTGCTGGGTACAACTGCATTGGTTGTTGGACTCCAGACAATGTGTGTTTTGGCTTGGTAGAATGTTTTTCTGCACTTTGCTCTTGTCAAGAGATTTTTTCTGAAAATGAAATTAAGTATGGTGAACTGATTCATCTTTCAAAAGAAATGTCAAAGCAGCCAAATACTGAGGGACTGGCATAGCTATTACTTGGAGCTTTTAGTCAGATTTATGTTGAGAATCAAGAGCAAGGAACCCAGCAGGATGATTTAAAATGTTGTGAGTTTGGCCAGAAAGAAAGCTCCAATAAAGCTGTGGAATGCAGTGTAAGCAAGACTGCCCAGGCCCCCGGGCCCTGAACAGACCCAGAGCATAGACCCAGCATGCGAGTGAGACCAACGGGGGCCTCTGGACCTTGAAGTGACCCAGAGTGCATGCCCCATGTGTGAGTGAGACCATCTGGGGCCACCAGATCCTGAATCAACCCAGAGTGCAGGCCCAGCATGTGAGTGACACCACCCAGGCCACCAGATCCTGAAATAACCCAGCCCCTGCCCAGCACGGAACCCTTCAGCAGAACTCTCTGCAAAGACGATAGAGGCAAGACCCACCTAGCTGATTCAGGAGCAGAACATCTTGCCAGTGTGACACAAAGGGCTCACCTGCAAGGCTGCAGCAGGAAGAAGTGGAGCACAGCAGCCAGACACAAGGCACACCCACCTAGAGGAGTCTGAAACTTCCTAGATCCTGACCTGCTACTAAGGTAATAACTCTAAGCTCTACACCAAAGGTCAAAAATCAGTGGTATACAAAATAACAAAGAGAAGGAACAAAAAGCAGTCTCAGGATCTGAGTCCACTCAGTACAAATGCAGAAGACACTAGCATAGAGGAAATTGTAAATCACACACCTGAAATCTCTGAAACAATTGTGTTGGAAGTAAAGAAACAATTGCACAAAGGTATAGAAGAGATCAGATCAGAAATAATTTCTGAAGTAAAAAATGTAGTGATAACTATAATCAAAGAAGTACTAAGTGCTTCTAAAGAATACACTGACAAAAAATAGAGCAGAATATAGAAATGATGAAACCCCTGAATAAGCAATATAGGAAAGAAATAGAATGTATGAAACAGATGCAAAGTGATATACAGGAAAATAAAACCTCAATCACAAGCTGGCAAATCCACTTGAGTGAAAGTGAAAATAGACTGACCTTAAAGACACCATTGCAGCTAGTGAAAAAGCAAGCAAAGATCTCTTAAAAACAACTAGGATGAAGTCAGGCATGGTGGTTCATGCCTGTAATCCCAACACTCGGGAGGCTGAGGCAGGAGGATTGTTGGGACTTCACTATGCAGTTCAGGCTGGTCTGAGCTACAAAGTGAGCTTAAGGCCAGCCTGAACTGCATAGTGAGACCTTGTCTCAGAAAGACAAAAAACAAAAAACACTAGGAAGCAGGAAAAATAATTTAACACCTGCAAGATGATGCAAAGATGACTAATGTGAGACTAATAGGTATCAATGAGAAGGAGTCAATACAAATGATATAAAAAGAATATGGATGGAAGTAATAGCAGAAAACTTCTCAAATATGGGGCAACAATCTGACATTCAGCTAACTGAAGCATATACAACTCCAAATAATGTCAATCCAATTAAAACCACTCCCAGACATATAATAATCAAGATCCCAGAAATTCAGCACAGCAGTATACTAAAAGCCAAGAAAAGAAACAGGTCACACTTAAAGGAAAACTCTTCAGAATAACGGCAGATTTCTCTTCACAAACCATCAAGGCAAGAAGAGCATGGAGTAAAGTACTTCAAGTCTTGCAAGAAAATAAATTCCAACCCAGACTGATACATCCTGCAAAACTCTCTTTCAAGTATAATGGAACTTAAGAATTTCATGATGACAAAGCCAAGCCTACAAAGACTACTAAATGATGTTCTAGAGTGGGAGCAAAACCCCATCAACAAGAATGAAAAGAACCCACCAAATAGGGCAAACAATTAAACACAGGAGAATAAGAAGTATACAACAGTAGTCTTTCAGCTACTCTTTTGTGTACAGCAGCAAAATATTTCCATCAGCACACTCTACAAATGGACTTCTCTTGCACCCTATGGGTCATGATTCCATATGGGTCTACAGGGTGGATTTCAAGGAAATAACTGTAGCTCAGTCCCACAAGTGACACCTGGCCACTAGCAAGTGTCATGATCATTATCCATGTCCATGACACACTAGAACTTTGTGCAACATCCTATCCCAAAACTGTCAGAAGTGATGGTCATTTATTTGTCACTCCAGTATTTATCTGTTTTATTCTTAGTACTTCTTTACTATCATGAAAATTTTTTCTTAGCTCAATTGTTTTGAAACATTTAATTTTTAATTAATTAGTATTTAATTTTCTAAATATAGCTTAATCTTAATTTTTGTTTTAAGATTTATACTGTATCTTTGAATCACAATTTATCTAAAAGACATTGTATGATATCTTCTCCTAGTATTAGAAACTTTAAAAAGTATATTTCCATTTTCTGTCGACTTTATATTACTTATTTCCTGTCCTTTATACACACACACACACACACACACACACGCATGCACACACACATGAAAAAAAAAATACATGTATAACCCAACATAAGATTGGTACTGTTTTATAGAAATCTAGGGGCTGGGGAGATGGCTCAGTGGAGAAAGTGCTTCCCTGGCAAGCACAAGGGCCTGAGTTCAATCCCCGGTTCAGCCAAAAACAAAAACAAAAAAAGAAATATTCAATGACCTTTCATTTATTTATTGTCTTTTTGAGACAGAGTCTCACTATGCAGTTCAGGCTGGCCTTAAGCTCACTTTGTAGCTCAGGCTGGTCTCGAACTCACAACAATCCTCCTGCCTCAGCCTCCCAAGTGCTGGGATTACAGGCTTGTGCCAAAACTTAAATGTTTATATCTGGTGCCGAGTTCAAGCCCCAGGACCCAAAAATGAAAAAGAATGACAGTGAGCAGCAGGATTGCTGGATCACACATAAGTTCCTTTATACTAGGCATGGTGGTACATCCTGTAATCCCAGTGCTTAGGAGGCTGAAAACACGAGGATCACTAGAAGTTCAATCTGTGTAGACCCTGTAGACCTTGTACTAAATACATCAAGGAGAGAGAGAGAGAGAGAGAGAGAGAGAGAGAGAGAGAGAGAAAGAAAAACTCAAAAGGCATATGCTCACATGCTATCCTGGGAACATCATTCCTGAACTCTATTCCAGAAGTTTAAATAAGCTAGTCTAAATTCCCACACCAAAGCTACCCACAGGACACTGTTTCAATCTGTACTTGATGAAAATTGGGACATGATTCTTGGGAGCTTTTTTTTGACAAAACTGGGGATTGAACTCAGGCCCTTACGCTTGCCAGGGAAGCACATATTCCACTGAGCCATCTCTCCCCGGCCCCAGTCTTAGGAGTTCTTACGCAGCATTAAAGACCTGCTCAACACGCTGTAGGGTGTCTGAGCCATGAATTAGACATTGTAGGAAAGGGATGGCCTGAGTGCCCTAGAGCTGTGGCTGCAGGTAGCTCTCCTGGTACCAGAGGCATCCAAGCTGACTTTAATTCAGTCATTGAAATAAAGACATGTTTCTCTTTAAGGTTTGCCACTGTTTACCAAAAAAGGAAGAAATGGAGCCTAAACGACACATCTACAAATGTCAGATGACTATGCATATGCAGCCAGAAAAGACTTGCTAGACACACTCCTTATTAATCCTGCTTTGACCTTCTCCAGTGATGGTATTTCCTTCATGGAAAATGGAAAAAGATAGCCAGTTACACAGTAATGACTCTACATCATATACTTGAGAATCCCCTTGCCCTAAGAGTACCACTCAGCTAACAGAACTTACAGCTCTGACAAGGGCTGAATGTGGCAGTGACTTTTCAAGATATTAAATGATGCTGGGTGTGGCAGCACATACCAATAATCCCAGCACTTGGGAGGCTGAGGCAGAACGATTTCAAGAACAGCCTGGGCTACAGAGTTGAAGCCTGAATGGCAAAGTATGACTACATTTCAAAAAGACAAAAAAAAAAAAGATACTAAATGACAAGACAATGCCACATCAGATCCTGAAATTGCCTGGACTTTCTTCTTAGCCTCTTGTGAGAGGCTATTACTGGCTCTTCCTAGTGGAAACATTTATTAATAATCTGGATCTTACTATTTGGCCTACACATACTTGTTTTGTGGGACATGTCTCCTCCAGACTTAAATCTGTATGTCTCCCAAGACATGAACTTCTCAGGTCTACCAAGGCCCTCAGACACACCCTCTGACTGACAATTAAAATTACAACTCCTTTTGGCCAGAACAGTCTTTGTCTCCTTGACTGATCATAGTAAAGGTTGCCTCTTCAGAGGAAGCAGTATTATAGTTCGCTAAGTTAGGGAGAAACATTGTAGGCAGTCAGATAAGGCTAGGCCTTGAGGAGTCAATACAAAAGATACAAACTATTACAATCATAGTTGAAGGTGCATCTGTTGGGGGCCAAGCCTCAAGATAAAGATAGGCCTGCATGCCTCCCTGAGGTTTAAGTGGTAACACATGGTCAAAAAAATTTAGATACTCTTCAGTCACCTCAGAGGTTGGACAAGACTGCCCAGGCCCATCCCTTCCTAAAAAGCTCTATTCTTCCCACATACTTGGTACATGAATTGCTTCCCCGTATGAACATTAAGTAGCTACAGTTGCAAACTTATTGATCACAGTTGTTATATATTGTACCCACCTCATATTTACCTGCATAAATACCCTCCAGATAGTGGGCCTACTGGCAACCCCCTTGGAGCCCCTCCTACCTCTCAGGAGCTGTATCTCTCCCTCTGATAAATATTTCCTATGCTTAAGCCTCCCTTGTTCCTTAGAATTCATTCTCTGATTTTGGGGGACAGGAATTCGGCGTTACCTACACTTAGCAGATTGGTAGTTGTATTTCCCCTATATCACACACACAAAGGTAGGATAAATGGAGCAATGTCATCCAAAATATGGGATGGATTCCCACCAAAAGCTGTAATCATGCTATTGTGTTGAGATACTGATTTGTTTACTAACTGGAGGGCAATAGTGCGAATAAGATGGCAAGACCCAAATGGTACCTGTGCCTCTGTAGCACAAGATTATGGCCTTGGTTGCCTCCAGAATACACAGGAAGATGTAATTAGAGCACCACAGGGTCCAAGGGCACCCTGCTAACATCTCAATCCTGGCAACTAGGTATCAGACCAATTTTCTACTGGTATGATCATCTGGATTTGAGGGCATAATGGGGCACACTGAACCTATTAACTATATGAAAAGCTATTTCATTACTAAATTCCAAAATAAAAATGGTACTTCATTTTTATGAAGTACCACCGTCACCAACATGCCCAAGAGAAAGGCTGAAAAGGATGCTACAGGTGACAAAGCCCAAGTGAAGGATGAGCTAGAGATCTGCAAAGATGTCTGTTAAACCAGCTCCTAAAAAAGGTCAGGGCCCAAGCCTAAAAAGGCCCCTGCACAGAAGGGAGAGAAGGTACCCAAAGGGAGAAAGGGAAAAGCTGATGCCTGCAAGGATGGGAATAACCCTGCTGAAAAATGGAGATGCCCAAACATACCAGGTACAAAAAGCTGAAGGGGTTGGAGATGCCAAGTGAAGTGTGTGTATACTTCTGGTGACTTTGCAGTTTTGAGTATTTATCAAGTTTTATAAAAATGCAGAATTTTTTTTTCAGAGCTACACTGTCAGCACACAGAACATTTCATTGTTTTGCTGGGAAGAAGCATGTCAGGAGTAGTGTCTCTAAAGTTGGATGTGGGGAAAACATCTTTCCTTGCTAGTTTTGAGACTTCCTCCTAGCTTCCAGGAGGAATTCCCTGATCTTGACACAAGTGGCCACCCCGGCATAAATGCCTTGTACTATGGGACAGTTTCCGGTTCTCATGTCCTTCTTTCCTCTGCCATCTTAAAGCATAGGCTTAACTCCTTGAGCCCAGACCTACTGGGATCTGATTCCCAAAACCAACGTTAGTGTGTTAGGCAATTTGGATTCACCAGTAACGTTGAGACAGTGTCCAACAAGAGCAATTGTTTCTTTTCCTAGATGTGGATCTTCAGATTGATAATTCTGCCACTTTCATTTCCTGAGTCAGGGTTGGCTTATTAAACATTCCAAACGTGAAATGTCAACCCTCACTCCAGCTTCCCCTACTTTAGAGCCTCAAATGAACTTATTGGTATTATAGTGGCTGACTTTTGGTGGTCCATTCAAGGGAGTTTGAAAGTTGTATACTGTTAACAATTGTGTGAAGATACGCAAAGAGCTACACTTTATTTACTAAGAGACATACAGTATAATGTCTGTAAGTATACCATGTATGCAACTTCTATGATACCAAAACATTATGAAGTTTGCAATGTATTAATTTATCAAATCCATCTTGTCAAAGTATCTTAAAACTGTCTCATTGATATTTGTACTTCAATAAAACAAAAATAAAAATAAAAAAAAAAAATTGTGTGCCCATGTCCTGAATGAGAATGATTTTTTTTTGAGGGGGCAGGCTCAGGCTGCCTAAGGGCAGGTCTGGTAATGCAGGTGGCGGTGGGGATCAGACTGGTATCCTGTGCCTGACTGCATTTGCAAGAGCAGACACTTAAATAGAGCTAACCGGCAGGCCCTGTCCTGCCTGAAATCCCATGATTGCTTATGAAAAGAATCTTTAATAAAGCTGGATACATGTCCTATTTATCAGTTTTGAAACTGTCAAAAAAATATAAATTACACATTTGCAGTATGTAATAAAAAAAAAAAGCTGGATAGTTTGGCTTGGGAAAATAAAAATTTAAAAAAAGGTACATCATTCTACAAAACTGGATGGCCCTATTCTAAGGGTAGCACAAAGCAGGTGTCATCAAAACAGACTGTTGTATGTACATTCTTGACAACACTGCAAGGGCTGGTGAGCTAGCTCAGTGGACTAAGCACTTGCTTAGGTAAGTGCAGGGGCCAGGATTTGATCCCTAGCACTGCCAGCCATGCCCTCAGGCACGCTGAGCTGGGGATGGAGTTCAGGTGTGGTGGCACACACAAGTAACCCCAGCACTAGGGAGGCTGAAAATGGAGGATCACCATAAATCTGAGCTGCATAAAGACCCTGTGCACATGGGTACACACAGATACACACACACACACACACACACACACAACAAAACCAAACCACTGCAAATCTTTTACATTATAGGATCTATACTCACACATAATTGCAATGTCAGACTCTTTTAAGTTTTAACATGTTCAAGACCTGGCTATAATTCATGTCTTTTCTGCCATGTGGCTCTGATATGAATTCCACTTCTGATGTTAAGCAAATGGTTAAAAGTTGGATGGGACACATTTATGATTAGCTAGCATCTTGGCTCTGGAACAACCTGGTGAAGCATTCTCATCATCGTCTTGGCTACGATACTATGCACCACAATTCTTTGTTTCATGATCCATTGTGGGATTATATCTCATACACCCTTCTGTTCTGTTTCAGATTATCAAAAGGTGATGTTTCTTCCACATACAAAGAACCTAATATTCCTGTCTCCATTAGATCAATCAGGACAGAACATATAGTCCTTGGTTAGGCAGAAATCAATGCCCTTCCTCAACCTAAAGCAGTTACATGAATTTGGATCAGGCCTCCTGTACCCCTTAAGAATAAGGGACAACTCTCGATTTTAACGCCATTTTCTTAGAAACCTCTGCACCATGAGAGCCAAGTGGAGGAAAAAGCGAATGCGCAGACTGAAGTGTAAAAGAAGAAAGATGAGACAGAGGTCCAAGTAAAATAGCTCGTACACCCATGGAGGCTAAAGGAGCAGAAATTATGAATGCTGGAGGCTGACAACGGTGGTGCAAGTTTTGGACTGCATGCTGCCTAGAATGTCTCAATGGATTTCTAGAACTTCATTGCCATCAGATCACCAAGACCACCTCAAAGAGATCCATCTGGTTCAAACTAAGTAGTCTTTGCCCCAGACCTGTGGCATTCTGGACTACTTCTGTTCTCGCTTTTGGCTGAGTGTAGTGTGTACAATAAATCATCTCCTGTGTTAGCTGAAGAATTAAAAAAAAAAAAAAAAAAAAAAAAAAAAAAAAAAAAAAAAAAAAAAAAAAAAAAAAAAAAAAAAAAAAAAAAACAAGAATAAGGGACAAAAGCTGAGTATAAGAAATTAAATTTAGGTAGTAAGGAGACAATGAAATTAAGACTTTAAAATTACACTTAACTGTAGATTCAAAACAAAGGACTACTCAGGACCTTTTCCCTTCCAGGAAACAAAAAGCCCTAGAGGTCTTAAAAGACAGTAAGCCTATAAACCCAGGATCTGTCCTTTTAAAATAAGCACATAAATCTGGGCAGTGTACCTTCTTTTTCACCTATAAATCATGCTTCTTCCACCCCCAAGAAAGCAGCTGGTGGGAAGCATCTCAACTTCAAACAGAAACAGATGGCTGGGAGCAGGTCACCCATGTCGAAGACTTGCTCTTAAGTATACCCCCATCCATCTCAATTCTCTGAGCACCCACACTCTACTCTCAAGTGTATCCTATACCTCCAATCAGCCCTCCTTGTGCAACTTAACCGACTTATCCTGAAAACTTTCCACAATGGGTGTCAAGGAACATATAAATTTATTCTGCAAAGGTGGGGTGAGTTCTTTATTTTTAGCCCAAGGGAACCCCAAACCCAAGCAGGTAACAATTTTCATTTAGGAAAAAAAGAAAAAAGCCAGGTATGTTCAGCCACATTAAATCCCCAGATAATATAGTCAAGTACGGTCTGGGCAACACAGTAACTTAACCTAGACCCTGACTCAAAAGACCCAGGGTTCAATCCCTAGTGTGCCCTCCCATACCACACCTAGGCCCATGGATGAGGGGTTCCAGATAATTCAACTATAACAGTCTTTTCAACAAAGCCTTTGTCACCAGAGTGTGGTAGCACATGTCTATGAGTCTACCTACATAGAAGCTGACAACAGAGAATTCACAAGTTAGGGGCCAGTAACCTGAAGAGACCACCTCAATTTTTTTAAGTGTCTAGATGTAGCTTAGTACTCCTGGCTTTAATTACTTTGAAACAAAAAACAGGATCTTATTGTGTAGCCGAGGCTAATCTCAAACTTCTAATCCTGCTAACTCAATTTCCCAAGTGGCAGGATTACAGCTGTACGCCACCATCCCTACCTTATGACACTCCAAATAGGAAATAGGATGCATCAGATTTAAAAATTACAAATAAGCCAATCTTGGTAGCTATAATCCTAGTCCTCTAAGGAGGTTGAGGAAGGAAAACACAAAGTTCATAGATAGCCTGGAAAATTTGGAGACCGAGGTCCTGTCTCAAAAATAAAAAGGGCTGAGACTAGCTCAGTGTGAAGTCCTGGGTTCAGCTCCAGAACTTGGGGGAAGGTGGGGAGATGTAAGATGTGGTCACACTCAGTTGAAGGCAATGCTTGAGGGACTATGCAGCAGCTCTGGGCCTAACTGAATTCCATTGTGAGTCACAAAAAAAAACAAAAAACAAAACAAAACAAAAAAAAACAGTATTTAACAAGAGGATTATTGCCTAAAATAGAGGTAACATTCCACCTACAGCACATAGGTGTATGTGCATTAAGATGGATGAAGCAGGCTGGAGATGTAGCTCAGCAGCACAACCACCTGCCTGGCAAGCACAGGCCCTGTGTTTGATTTCAGGTACCAAAAAAAAAGGGGGCCTGGGCAGGTTTTCCTGGTGGAATTTATCAAAGCAGGTCAGGGTCTCACATGACAGACTGAGAGGACCTACAACTCTGTTCCTTCTCTGTGACATCCACAGCAGTGGCTGGGGCAGTTAGATAAAGCACTAAAGGCCTCTGCACTGCAGGTCCTAACATCTTTTCATGGCTGTCTTCCTCCCCAACCATCATCTAAGTACTTGCAGATAGCAGAAAACTAAATGTTCTAGTTTTTCCTTCATACAGCCATAAAATGAAAACTGCTTCAGATAAAAGACATAAGTTCTTTGATAAAATATATCATCATTCATAAAAGTATGAATGAAGGCAAGGGCAGGGACCAGGGCTCAATCCTCAGTCCATGCTGCACTGGCCCTGCCCCCGAGGCCTGCCGAGCTGGCAAGAGTGCAGGCGTGGTGGTACATGACTGTAATCCCAGCGTTGGGGAGGCTGAAAACAGGAGAATAACCATGAATCCGTGATCTGTGTAGTGAGATCTTGTACCAAATACACAAAATGGAGAAAAAAAAAAAAAAAAAAAAGGATGTATGAGATATTAGCATCCTTGTTTGCCTAGGGAGAACGGCTCCCACCTTGAAAAGAATAGCAAGAAGTACAAGGGAATACACTCATGAGAGAAGGGAGAGGACACAGAAGATAAACTGAGGCTCCAGTTTCTGCTCTGTACCTCTACAGACTGTTGTCAGCAATATGTCATCTGACATCTGACAGCTGAGTGAGCTCAAAGTGCGTGCTTGCACAGGCACAAAGGCAGGACACAGAAACCTAACTGCATTTCCAGACCACGTAAAAGTATGGTTCACTTATCTGAGGCTTCTTTCCAACAGATCTGGATTCATTGAATAAATGAACTTCTTTCCAACTCAATCAAGAAAACTAAAGGCTGGGGAGATGGCTCAGTACAAGTGCTTCCTTGGCAAGCTCAAGGGCCTGAGTTCAATCCCCAGTTCCACAAAAAAGAAAAGAAACCTAAATTTAGCACCTACAAAAACAATGTGCAACACCAGCAGGAGAAAGTAGAATGTGGCTGCCATTTCCCTAGGCAAAGGGATGGTCTTAAAGAAAGCTTCCACATAGGGCAAGGATCAAACCAGGGAGATTGCTCAGTGGAATAAATGCCTGCCTGGCAGGCACAAGGTCCTGAGCTCAATCCCTGGTACAAAAACAAAAAAAAAAAGATGACCAACATATTACACTGGAAGAATATTAGGAAAGATCACACAAGGCACAGATCTCAGCAGTCTTTCTGCTGAGAGCTAGCCAGTTCCTTAAAGTGCTCTGTGCCTTAAAACTTACCTACTCTTTTCTCATTTCTACTGCATCAAAGATTCCTTTCTCTCAGCAACGGGCCATGGGGATGCACATACAGCAGAACCTTTTTTTTTTTTTTGTAAGTGGTGTGGGTATGTAATCCAGGCCTTGCACATAGGAGCTCCATCTCAAGGCCAGGGTGTCTTTAAATAATTAGCACATTTATCTCAGAGATTTACAATTTAAAGCAGAATGCTTAAAATCTCAGTTTTTTTAAGCTGGTAGGACTTCAGGCAAAATAACCAAGGAGCAAAAAATGTAAGTTGGGTATAGATGCAGCTAGAAGTGAGGACTAACTTCCCAGGTGGCTCACACACAGGTCTGGAGTCACCTCTGCTCTGCACAGCTTTTCTCCCTTCATCTAATCACTAACCACCCAAAACTACAAGTCCTCCTCCCCTCATCTAGCAAGAGAGAAGACTGGGAGCATTGGGACATTACAGCAGGAGGGTGTAAAAATGGCTTACCCTGAGCTGACAAAGCAAATAGCAAGCTTACATTAAACTGGTACTACTGTTACAAAATCCTATGCTAAGTGCTATAAAAATATAGAATAAATTATTTTAGGAAATGGAATCGCATTGAAGCTTGATGATTCCTATAGTAAACAGATTACAATAAAACTGTAGTTGTTGGTTAAGTTCTATTAATTGTTTTTAATTCTCTTTGACATTTTCTCCTGGTCTTCTGTTAGCCTTTCTGCAGGTCGCTTCTTCAATCCCTTCATTTTCCTGGTTTGTAGTTTGCTTAGGTCTTGTTTCTGCATATGAATCCTTCCGTAAGTTGTACCAAAAGTATCCTGAGACATATTTTTCTTCTTCTTTGGCTATAAAACAAGGATGGGGTGGTAATATTTTATATACACATATATTTAATCACTTCTAGTGTAGTAACTTGTAAACTAGTTAATGTACACCTCTTATCACCCTCTTCAATGAGGTAGCCCTACACATCCACCTTCTCAAACCTAGGCAAGCATAGAAATCTCCTTGGGAGTGCTGGGGAGATGGCTCAGTGTAATACGTGCTTCCCAGGCAAGTGCAAGGGCCTGGTTCCACCACCCCAAAAAAAAATCTTGGGATCTTGTTAAGTATGCAGTGTAATTCAGTAGGCCTAATATTCTGTTCTATTTTATTTTATTTTATTTTATTCTATTCTATTCTAATTCTATTTACTTTATTTACCTGTTTATTTTGTAGTACCAGGGATTGAACTCAGGACCCTGCACTTGCTAGGCAAGCACTTATTCTACTGAGCTATCTCCCTAGCCCAGTAGGCCTAATATTGTGTGTCTAACAATTTCTAGATAAAGTATGAGAAGCAAAAATATAGACTACACTAACCAATGCCATGTATCAAGACTTTCTTCTTTTGAAGCTTGAAAAATTATGACTATGAGACACTGTCTCCCCATGTAGCTCAGGTTAGTTTTGAACTCACTATGCTGCAATTATAAACTGCATATACCACCACAGCTGGCCTATTTTAGTCACTCAAAAGTCAAAACATGCCACTCAAAAGTCAAAGCAATGGCCTACAACTATAATCCCAGCAGTAAAGGAGGCTGAGGAAGTAGAACTAACAAGTTCAAGTCTAACCTACAATTTTACCTGACTTTACCTCAAAATAAAAATAAGGTTGTATGAAGGGCTAAGATTCAATCCTCAGTACCGCACACACACAAAAAATGAAAATAAGGCCCGATGAGCATGTAATCCTATTACAGACAGCTAAGTCAGACAAATATTATAGGCATTCAGATAGGGCTGGGCCACTGAGGAAGTCAGTGCAGAAATTGTGGCCAGAGGCACATCTGGAGAAGACTAAAAGTCACAATCTCCAGATCTCTTTTTTTGTTTTCTAAAACAGGGTCTCACTATGCAGTTCAGGCTGGCCTTGCACTCAACTATATAGCCCAGGCTGGCCTCAAACTCAGGACAATCCTTCTGCCTCAGCCTCCTGAATGCTGGGATTATAAACCATAATACCCAGAGCCTCAGGCAATGGCCAGATTTACATGCTTTCCTAAGGGTTAAAGTTTGAGATTACGGTACCACTTTTTTGGGATTTCCTACAGAAATAAATCATAATCTCATTAAGGATTAGACAGCCTCTCTTACCCTAAAACTACCAAGACTAAATAAAATCAAGATTAAAACTGTACGTTATTGACCAAGGTTAATAATGTCACCCATATGCCCTTACTAATATTGGATTAATAGCAGCCAGTGGCTATACTTGCAATCTTTTCACATGACTACAGTTTTGACCCATGTTGTACCTACCTTGTTATTTTGCTCTGTAAAACTTTCTCAATGAAGTGGGCTGCTAGCAATCCTTTAGCAGGTCCTTTAGGGACCTCTTCTATCTTTCAGGAGCTATTCTCATTTTCCAATACATTTTCCTTCATTTAATCTCCCTTGTTCCTTAGCATTCATTTCTTGACTTTGGAGAACATGAAATTGCAGTTTCTGACATCCAGCAGGATGGGAGTTAATTTTTAATTTTTTTAGTTCTATATTGTATTTGTGGTACTGGGGATTGAACTCTGGGCCTTGTGCAGGCTTGACAAGCACTCTATCACTGAGCTACATCACCAGCCTGAGGAGTTATATTATTTCCTAGTATCAATTCTAGCACTCGAAGTGAGGCAGGAAGTTGGGCAACTGAAGGCTAGTTTAGGTTAAATAATGAAGGGTCTCAAAAAACTGAAAAAAAATCTTGAAATGTAATTGATGCACATATGCTTTACACATAATGCTTAAACTTCCAGTCTTCATAATGCCCAGAACAATTCTTTTTGCTGAAAATAACACTCCTGGCTACCAGAAAGTTCTCACCAAAACTGATACCTTTTTATTATCTTTTATGGTTTTGGTTCATTTGGTTCTTTTTTCTTTTCTGGCTCTGAGAGTCTAGTTTCATCTATTGTATTGATCTCTATGTATATCCTTTAAATATGACCCAGAGGTCATTTACCTTGAGAGCTTTTGGCATTTTCATAGATAATTTATAAAGGTCATCTGAAGCCAGGTGTGTCCTCCTCAGAACCAGGTCCATTGAAGGTCCCATCTCTTCCAACTCAATCCGTGGTGTTCTGCAACCAGATTTCTTCAAGAGCAACCTTTAAGGGGGGGGGGGGGGGGGGGGGGAAGACATGGTATTTTGAATTTTACAAAGTCCTCCTTCCTGGGATCATCCAGCTTGAGTCTGGGCTGTCTGCCTCCTTAGACTACAAGTGACTGTACAGACATCCACTGAGCTGAACATCACTACACAACTGCAGACTCCAGATAGCTACAGACTTAAAATCACAAAGAAGTATCTTTCTCTTATTTATGTTTTTCATGAGTGTTCTGTTAGTTTTGTTATATTTTTTATATATTTGTCATCTTTCTTTCCTTAGTGTCTTCACCTTTTTCCCAAAGCTTGAGTAATCTTTGTCTTTCAGCCTTGCTTCTAATTTTCTCTTCATGTATTTCTCTTTCTCCATAATATAAAGTCATCCTATTGAACAGTTATTTACTATAAATTTTTTTTTGGTTTTATTGTTTTGAGACCAAGTCTTGCTATGCAGTGTAGGCTGGTCTAGATCTCACTTGTGCAGTCTTGGCTTGCCTCAACTCATGGAAATCCTCTTGCCTCCGCTTCCCAAGGACTGGGATTATTGGTGTGCACAACTATGTCCAAGCTTGATTTGTTTTAGATTTTGTCATATAACCATCAACTGAACAGTTAACACAGTTTGGAAGACATCTCTGAAAAGGAGTCATTTCCCAAAGAGTTCTTGATACTAGTAATAAGCTACCTGCTATACGCAATTTATCAATGCAGAAAACTTAAAAACAGAAAATGGAAAACATGGAAACAAGATATAACCCCAGACCTCCAGTTCACTCAAGGCCAAGTCTAGGGAACACTGAGGTGGAAGAAATTGAAAGCCACCCAGCTGCACTTTTAAAAGTGGTAGCAGCAGACAGTACAAAGATGAATGTGTCTAGGGTCCTCCCACCCTAAATGCATCTGACTGTCTGATCAGGAAAGTTATGGAAACCATAAATGTCCAATACAGGGAAGAATTGGATTCCATAAAATAGATTTAAACATATATCCAGGAGATCAGAAATTCTACTGAAAGTATACAAAGCAGAATCAACCAACAGGAAGATAGAATATTAGATCTAGAAGACAGGGTTTCAGTTATCAATTACCAAATAAAAGACTTTTTAAAAATTGCAAAGGGGGGACCGGGTATAGTGGCGCATGCCTGTAATCCCAACACTCAGAAGAATAAAGTTCAGAACCAGACTGAACTGCAGTGAAACCGTCTCAAAAAAAATAAAAGCATGGAACCACGAAAATTCAATACAACAGTTGCTAGATGATGCAAAGAAAAATAACACAAGATTAACTGAATGAATGAAAAAAATCAAAATAGCACAAAGGGCAAAAAACCTGTTCACAGAGGTAAAAGCAAAAAAAAACCTCTCAAACATGAAAAAGAATCTGCAATACATGTAAGTGAAACATACAGTACTCCAATTAACCATGGTTAGGGGAAAAAAAAAAACTACATCAAGACACATAACAAACTTCAAGATTCTAGAAACTCCACACATCAGAATACTAAATGCTGTCAGAGAAAAGAAACAAATCACCCATAAAGGAAGGCCCATCAAAATCATGGAAGACTTCTCAAAACAAACCCTTAAATAAAAGAGAATAAAGTATTTCAAGTCCGAAAAGAAAACCTCCAAACAGACTGATGTACCCACAAAAATTACCTTTCAAAACTGATAAAGAAGGGCCAGCAAGATAGCTCAGTGGTCAAAAGTGCCTGCTTAGGCAAGCTCAGGCAGGCACACGGACCGCTGTTCGCTCCCTGGTACCACATGCTGTGCCAGCCTCACACTCTGGGTGGGCTGAGCCAGCCAAAAAGGAAAAAAAAAAAAAAAACTGAGGAAGAAATAAGATAGTTTCATTACAAAGAACACTCAAAGAAATTAAGACCTACAAACAGCTCTCCAAAGTTTTGAAGGCTATTTTAGAAAAATAGAATGAAGCAGACAATTCCATTAATCCCAATAGAATGAATCCACCAGGTCAGGCAAGTAATTAAACAGAAAGGAAACCAAGGGAACTACCAATAGGAAAATAGTATGATGAGGATAAGTCAGTCTGTAAGAGTTTAACCATCGGGTTGGGGAGATAGATAGCTCAGTAGAAGCCAAAGGGCCTAAGCTCAATCCCTAGTTCCACAAAAAAAAAAAAAAAAAAGGGTTTAACCATCAATGTGAATGATTTCAGTTCACTAATCAAAAAAAGGAAACTGGCAGAATGGATCAAGAAACAAAATCTTATAATATGCTGCATATAAGAAACCCATTTAACTCAAAAAGAAACTCACAGACTGAAAGTTAAAGGATGGAAAACAGTACGTGATACAACAGGAACAGAAAAAAGCAGAGGGGAGCTATTCTATTTGCAGAAAAAGTAAACTTCAAGCCAAGACTGATCAGGAGAAACAGGTCACTACATACTTGTTAAGGACAAAAATCCAAGAGAAAGAGATGATATTCATAAATATATATGTACCAAATACCAGTAAATCCCATATTGTTAAAAAAATTCACAAAAGGCTGGGCAAAGTGGCACATTCCTGAAAGCTCAGCTCCTCAGGAGTCTGAGGTAGAAAGACCCTTGAGTAATTTAAGATAAGCAACGCAATGAAATCTCACCTCAAAACAAAAAAATGAACAACAAAATGAAAATATTTAGGAAAGGCAAGTTCATAAAACATTTTATATATTCAACCCAATTGTATCCTTTATTTTTTAAAATTTAAAGATAAAATTGTACATTAAAAAATAGAAGAGCCAGCCAGATAGCTCAGCAGACTAAAGCACCTGCTTAGATAGAGAGCAGCGGCTGGGGATGGTGTGCCCTGCCCCTGGGATATGCTGAGACATTGATTGAGACTGGGCATGATGGTGCGCACCTATAATCCCAGTGCTTGGGAGGCTGAAAACAGGAGAATTACTACGAGTCCAATCTACCTAGTGAGAACCTGTAGACCCTGTACTAAATACATTAAAAAAAAAAAAAAAAAGTCAAACAAGTCTTTTCAGAAAATAAACAATTTTAATTGACTTTTTCACCTCATTTATAGATTTACATAAATATAAAAATAATTTGGGGCTAGGTATGGTGGCACATGCCTGTAATCCCAGCCCTCAACAGGCTGAGGCAGCAGGATTGCCATGAGTTTGAGGCCAGCCTGAACTACACAGAATGACCTGTCTCAAACAAAAATAATTTGGGAGTATAGCCCAGTGACAAGCAGGTGCTTTAGTAAACACAAGACTGTGACTTTCCCAACACAAAAAGAACTGAGTAATTTTAACTGAGTTCTAGAAACAGCATGTTCATACGGTTAACAAAGTCACGAAGACCATAAACATTAAGTCAACCCATTCAAAATTAGCTTTTCCCTATAGCACAGAGCCTAATGACCTCAATAGATTAAAATGAAGAAATCTTAACAGAAACACTTATCTTTCTGGGCACTTTAAACCCAAATAGCTCTGGACATGGAAACATCTGAGGGCAGAAGGCAGAGCCACAAGTGGGTGTAGTAGGGGAGAAGACAGCCTAGGAAGTTCATCATAGAACTGCAAGACCTGGAACTCATGTTTAATTCACCACAGCAACCTCATCTCCAAAGGGAGTAAGGTTCGACTCACTGAAGCACAATGTTTATGCATAAAGAGACCAGCCCTTTCAGCCCAAACCTGCAGTGTGAATGAGTTGAAAGACAGAAAAGGAAAGCCACAAGAAAAAGACCCAGAAGAGAGCAAACACCAGAGCTGAGGCCACAGTACCAATGCTCACTGAGAGCCTGATGGTGACAGTCCACCACTGCCCATGCACGTTCTACTGCAGGCGAGTAGAACTTCTATAGGGAGTCACACAACCACGATGCTGCACCGCATATGTCACTGATGCCCAACTGGAAGGGTACATAAACAGCCAAACTATTAGAACAAAAACCCACACTAACATTAAAAGATAAAATGAGCCCAGGCTGGTGGTACATACTTGTAATCTTAGCATTCCAGAGGCTGAGGCAGGAGGACTGCTGCAAGTCTGAGGCCAGGCTGTGCTATATAGTGATACACTGGCTTAAAAAACAACAACAACAAAAATCAAGCTAGATGTGGTAGCTCATGTCTATAGGAGTCTAGGCTGATCTGGAGCTAACCAGTCCCACTCTAGCCTAGACTAATAATAAGACATTTTAAAAACAAATCAAGGAAATCATATATAAAATTTCAACTAATTTTTTCCTACCATTTAATAAAAAGTTCTTCAGGGTTGAAGATGTTGCCTAGCACTGATGAGATCCAAGTCTCAAAAACAAAACCCAAATACTAATTTTCAGCTAAGAAAACACAGCACATCAATCCAAAGATGCATACTTAGTGATTCAGATCACCTAGATTCCCACAACCTTTTTATTTACACAAGTATTGGTAGAAGTCACTTTTGAATGGCACATGTAATTAAAACTACTGAGTCACTGGAGTAACTCTGTGGGCTAACACTGCAGCAGACATCTGCTCTGAACCACTCACTGGGTGAGCTGCCTAGAAGATCATGCTGAAAGGACCCATTCTCCAGTGCTTAGTTCTGTGTGTGTGCAGCTCCTGGTGACAGGCTCACAGTCCTATCCAGTGCTTAGTGTCTGTTTTTCAGTCAGACTGTGCCCGAACTGGCCTCAAACTTCTGAATACCCTGCCTAAGCAGCCAGGATTAGAGGTGTGCACCACCATGCCTCTTCCATTCCAAACTGGCCTTTTTCATTTATTTACCTTTCAAAAGTGAAATTTAGAATCTCTGATATACTTGTTCTCACAGCCTGAAAAGTATTTCAGGAGAAAAATGCACCAGATGGGGCCAGGCGTGGTGGCGCATGCCTGTAATCCCAGAACTAGGGAGGCTGAGGCAGGAGGACTATTGTGAATTTGAGACCAGCGTGAGCTTAAGGCCAGGGTGAACCGCATAGTGAGTCCCTGTCTCAAACAGACCAAAAAAAAAAAGCATCAGACACTCCTTGCCAGTGCTTAATCCTACAGTGAGTCTCCGGTTTTCTTCCGACAAGAAAGCTGTCAACTCTTGCCCTCTGTGTGTTTTTTTTAGTCTTTTTGAGATAGGATCTCAAGATGGCTTGAGGGGCCGGGAAGATGGCTCATTAGAGTAAGTGCTTGCCTGCCAAATACAAGGCCCTGAGTTTAATCCCCAATTCACACACACACACACACACACACACACACACACACACACACACAAAGATGGCTTGAACTCATGATCCTCCTTCCTCTTAAGAACTCCCCAGTGTTGAGATTATAGGCATGTGCCACCATGCCCAGCCCCTCTTCCTTTCTATACTACCTGTGGTAATTGATACACTGTGTTAACTTGGCAGTTCTGGGCAGTGGGGGAACCACAGAGCTGGGAGAGCCACCCCAGAGTGACTCAACATAAAAAGTGTATACAAAGGAAGAGAGGAAAGGCCTCTCAGCCTGGCCCTGCCCTGCTTCCTTAGAGAAGTCTAGGACCTTGATCTTTGCAGTCAGCATAGAAGGAAGAGAGAGGCTTGATGGATGCCACCTCAGCCACTGACTGGTCCTCCTTTGCTCTTGTTTTCTGCCACCATGAACTGCTGCTGTTTGCGTTGGAGGCAGCAGAGTATGAAATGAAACCTTCACAAACTGTTAGCTAAATAAACCTTTCCTTCTTCATTTTGAGTGTCCAGCATTTGTCCCAGCAATGAATGAAAAGACACTACCCTTCTTGCCAATGGCTCAGCTCACTATCTGAAATATACTGGGCGTTCTGTTTTAAATATAATCTATAATGTACATTCTTCAGAAAATGTGTTTGCTTTTCTTTTTTCTTAGGGTCTCACTACATAATCCAGGCTGACCTTGAACATGCAATTCTCCTGCTTCAGCCAAGTGTGGGGTTTGTTCTTTAATGTTATTCTTCAACTGTCAATCTTTTAAAAATAAAAGACTTGGAGCCAGGCGTGGCGGCACACGCCTGTAATCCCAGCACTTGAGAGGCTAAGGCAGGAGAATTATTGTGAGTTCGAGACCAGCCTGAGCTACAAAGTGAGCTTAAAGGCCAGCCTGAACTGCACAGTGAGACCCTGTTCTTAAAAAGATAAAAAAAAAAAACTGGGGCAGGGGAGATGGCTCAGTGGAATAGCACTTCCCTGGTAAGTGCAAAAGGGCTTGAGTTCAATCCCCAGTCTCACAAAAATAAATAAATAAATAAATTTTTAAAAAATGAAAAATAAAAAAGACTTGTGGGATCTTGTTAAACAAAACAAAGACTATTATATACTGAGTCGTAATAAAAATAATAAGAATAAAATGTACTTTATTTACTCCCATCCCATCACATATACTGTACTATTTTCTAGAGATAAGACATTGCAGCTCCAGGTCTTCCTCTCTCTAGCCAAACATCTGCTTTTAGAGGTGCCTAATATCCATTTAAGATCCTAACCTGGCTTATTTTTCACCCTCCATAAGCCCTGAATCAAAAGTAACATTTAATTCTGGAAGACAATGTGGAACAAAATGCAGATAACACAAACTGAACCTAATTTCTTCCTTTTAAATGGGCTCAGGCTATAATCATGCCAATTGTAATTTCCACATCTATGTGTTTAAATATTTGCCTATTTTGAGGAAGACCAGTATTACTAGTCTTGTGTAAATTTTAATTTCCTGGTTTTCCTCCCTCTCATATCTGGCTGGCATTCTATGTTTTCATTAAGTAAACGCCTGTTTACTTCTTTAGCTAATACTTCTCCCTACAAAGCCTAACCAATGCTTTAGCAAAACTGTATGTGGTATTTACAAAAAAAGACTCTGTTTCACACTGATGAGTCTCACCCTGGAGTTACTAAAATTTTCCAAGGAATATAGTATTCAAACATGAGGAATTAATTACCGTGAGATACACAGGAAAGTCAGTAGAACTATATTCACTAAAAAAGTATTAAAATTTACATTAATGTAACTTAATGTTCAGAATCTTTTTAAAAAAATTTTATTGAGACAAATAGCAATGAGACATTTCAAAACCAATTAGTAGGACAGTTTCAATAATTAATACATTGTATACTGTTGTCTTCTTAGTGGTCAGAATGTCTTTTTTAAAAAATTATTTATGTATGTATGTATTTAGTACAGGGTCTTGCTATGCAGCTTGGACTCACAGTGATCCTCCTGTCTCAGCCTCCTCAGAGTTAGGATTACAGCTATGCACCACCACATCCAATTTCAGGGTCTGTACAGAATGCAGTATTGGGAATTGAACCCAGGTCCTTGTATGTGCCAAGCAGGTACTTAGACTGTAGAGCATCTCCCTGCCCCCATGTTTAGAATGTCTTTCATTTGACAAGCACAAAATAATTTATAAGTTTCATTCATTTTCACAAACACATATGAACATTAACTTCTACCTTTTCCAAGTCACTTACAGCCTAACTTGCTATGAGAAGACAGCAAAGACACCACAGCACAGCCCAGAGTGCCTGTGGATCAAATTCAATGATATATACTTGTCCACACAGTCCCCACTGTATCAGGGATCTGTCTTCCTTTTAAAAAGAACTATGGGTGAATTATCTCAATGGTACCCTGATACTGTGCATTAAGAGAAAACAGGCTCTAGTAGGCTCTCAGGTAGGGCTGAGCCCTGGGCTACCCCTCCTTTATATCCACACAACTCAGGCCAGGTGAAGACACTAAAGATCCTGAGCCACAGGTTTAACGATTCTTTCCAGTAGCACAACTCTTTAGCACACTGCCTATTTTCAATTTAGATCAGTAGAGCTAATAGCTATTATAGAACACATACGGAATATCTGCAATTAAAATTTCATACAAAGTTTCTTATTTCCCATCATGAAAACCATCACGCTAACTTTAAGGTTATTTTAGCCATCGTATTCTATGGTGGATGTATACATACAATTATACTGCTAGTTTACCCTTGTTCTGAAGTATGATTTAATAACTTCCTTTCCAGTTTGTTTTAGTGTCTCTGAATCAATCTCTCTTTTAATTAAAATGTTTACAATACATGAGCACCCCATTTGTCTTGGGGTACCAGTACATACACATCCCATCTTTATCTTTCTTTTTTTGTATTTTAGGGAAGGGTCTACAGGGTGTTCCAGGTCTCACTACTAGATGGGACTTGTAGTGATCTGCCTGTTTACAGCCTCCCAAGAGCTGGGATTGTGGGTGCCTTCCACCGCGCACCCTGCCCAGTCATCTCAGCATGGCAGGCCCAGGGCTAGAACCCCTGGCCCCTGTGCTTGCTTGCAGGCACTTCAATCAGCTCAGCTATTTGGCCGGCTCCCATCTTAATAATTTTTACTTCCCCTTTTGTTCTTAAATTCTCATTCTACATGTCTTTAAAAAGCTAAATTTTCTTTTCATTAAATATAAGATCAGTATATATGAATAGTTTTTGCAAAACTGTTCACTATGGAAGTTTTAGGCAATTATTACTATTCATTCTTATTCTCAAAGATTTTTTAAAATATATTTCTAGTTCATCTGTATCCAGTGTCCACATTTAACATGTCTGTCACTCTTAAATTATAATTTTAACATAACATTTTGATCATGTAATTTTAATTCTTTTATGTTAATGATCTTATATATTTTCTAATTTTCTAAATAGCATTCATCTACTTTATAGGGTAATACATTTGGGGGAATGAACATACTAAGTGTGAGCTCTAATACTGTTACACCCTCCAGCCCCAGTATCAAATGAGGAAATGCAAACAAATTCTAGGGCTTTCTTATCTTAACTAGTTAAAAACTGATCCTCAAACAAGCCAAGGCAGAGGCAGAGGCAGAGGGAGAGGGGAAAGAGATTATTAATTGAAAAAAGTAAGACTGTTTCATCTGGATGGTCATGGGACATAGGCTGGTCCACTCTGAAGAGAAATTATGTATGTGGAGCTGGGTATGGGAGCACCTACTTTTCCAGCTGCCTCTTGGGAGGCGGGAAAATCACTTAAACTCAAGAGTTGCCAACCTTCACAACACAGCAAAGTTTCATTCTCAAAAATTCCGCTATCACTGGGTAGGACAGCATATGCCTATAGTCCCACCAGGGAGCCTAATGCAAAAGTAAAGTTAAAGCCCAGCCTAAGGGCTGGTCAGATAGCTCAGTGGATTAAAGCCCCTAGGGACCTGGATTCAATCCCAGAAAGTGCGGGCCCCACCCCCGGAGAGTGCTGAGATGGCGATTAAAATTGGGCATGATGGTGCACACCCACAATCCCAGCACTTGGAAGGCTGAAAACAAGAGGATCACTACCTGTGTAGTGAGACCCTGAACTGAATAATTAAAAAAAAAAAGCCCCACCTGGGTAATATAACAAGGCCCTACCTCAACATAAAAGTAAAAAAAAGTCCTGCATGTACTTTAGTGGAAGGCTTTGGTTCAAATCCAGTACCACAAAAATAAACCAACACAGAGTCTCACAGTAGCACCAGCACAGAGAAGATGCTGTCAGCGCTGAGCTGCTGCTCACAGGTTACATGGACGTCACCCAACGTGCCCATCAGCTCTAAACTCAATGCACCAAGACAGGCACTGGAGACGGAGGAGGGCTCATCTAGGCAGTCTCTAAGACAATGTGGGTCTAACAGCAGACATACGCTTTTTGTTTTAAAATAGAGAAAAGGCATCCTTATCTCAAGAAGAACAACTATTGCATTTTAAGCTCTTTAATAAAAACAATCTGTTTGAATTTATATTTATATTACAGTCAGGTTGAGTAAAAAGGTAGGCTGGAAGAGGGTAAAATGAATCTAGTCATTATTCCCTTTGAACCTAGCATTGGTGTGGCTGGGGCAGGAGCACTACCGCAAGTTTTAAAGGCCAATCTCAGCTTCGGTGTGCTCAAGGCTACTCTAAACTACATGGCAAAACCCTGTCTCAAAACAACCATTAAAAAAAAAAAAGATTTTAAAGTTACAGGGTTTTGAGATTTGTTTTGTTGGCCTGACCTGTGACTTGGTGTTTGAAATCCAATCAAGAACAATAGGATTGGTGTGCTTAGGTGCCTGAGCTACTGAGGGTCTAAGTCCGGCAGCCGCAAGAGTGTAGTTAGCAAGATGAACAAAGATGCACAGATGAGAGCAGCGACTAACCAAAAGTTAATAGAAACTGGAGAAAGAGAACGCCTCAAAGAGTTGCTGCGAGCTAAATTAATTGAATGTGGCTGGAAGGATCAATTGAAGACCCACTGTAAAGAGGTGATTAAAGAAAAAGGACTAGAACACGTTACTGTTGATGACTTGGTGGCTGAAATCACTCCAAAAGGCAGAGCCCTGGTACCCGACAGTGTAAAGAAGGAACTCCTACAAAGAATAAGAACATTCCTTGCGAAGCATGCCAGCCTTTAAGGTTGAATTAGATTGTGTTGTTCTGTGGTTTTATTTCTGAAAGTAAAACTTGCCATAGATTAGAAGTTGATTTCCCAAAATAAAGTCCTTTTTTGTATGATGCTATACGGTTTTCAGTAATGATGTATACATTGTATTGATTTCTTTCCCTAAATGTGTTATTTTAATAAATATCTCATGAATAAAAAGTTTGAAAAAAAAAAAAAAAAAAGAACAACAGGGTTATTAATTCATAAAGCTAGGGAGACATTACTGAATTGATGCTCCTGCTTAAGAGTGCACAACAGTAGAGGCTCTGGGACCCTGGAAAAGCAGTGTTTCAGAGGCAAAGCCAGCAGGCGAACAAATCAAGAACCACACCGGGCAGCTGGTTGCTGTTGCTACTGCTCAAACTCTCTCTACCCACTTTCAGTGGGATATCAACTCTAGACCAAGTAATTTAACAGTCACACGAAAAACACCAACCCCGGGGAGAAGCAAAACATGGTAGGAAGTAAGTAAACTTACTTATAGCTGCGAAAATAAACCTTCCCCTTCAGAGCAGTGAAGTGTAGAACATACTCTAACCCAGCCAGGCGGATATTTGCCACCGTGGGGCCTCTGAAGAAATCTAAAAGCACATAGTAAACTGTTAAAACAAAATAAAAGCTCAACACACTTCTATAATTCTGTTATAAAGTGCTGCATTCTTGATGCCCTATTTTGCACAAATACAAAAAGTGGGCAAACACCACAGATATTTAATCTCATAACTTTTTTTATGACTTTATTTTTTTACTCATTTCACTGACAGTGCTTCACATTTGATGTTCACCCTATTAAGCCACTGCTCAGCACAGGATCATTGTATTTATCATGTCTGGTGACTCTAAAAAAGAATATGAATCACAGTATCAAACTAGCCTATAAACAGGTACATGATGAGCCCAGGACTGGCCAAGGTACACCAAAGAGCAGGATGTAAACACTGGAAATGCCCATCAAATGATGAATGGATAATGATGTAAGGTTTTTCTTGTTTGCTTTTTTTTGCGGAACTGGGGTTTGAACTCAGGCCCTTGCACTTGCCAGGGAAGCACTTATTCCACTAAGCCATCTCCCCAGCCCCGATTTTTCTTGCTTTTACAATTAAGTTCTACTCTGTCATAAAGGATAAGCGTGAAACATTTCTAAATCGATGCACCCTCATACCATATGGTTAAGTGAAATAAATTGGATACATATGTAAATACTGCACTGTTTCTCTGGTGTGAAAAACCAAAAGTATACATAAGGAGAAAATATATACTAATTATAAAATAGGAAGAAAATGTTTAAATGAGAAGGGGACCTAGGAAGGGCAGAGGGGAAAAAGAAGAAAAGAAAAGGTTAGAGAGAAAGCTCCATGGTCTAAGTACCTGCCTGGCAAGTGTAAGGACCCAGGTTTGATCCCCAGTTATCATATGCAATGCTGGTCCCAAAATCCTGGGTGTGCTGTGGAGACTGAGACAGGAGGATCACTCTAAGTATGACTTGCAGAGTGAGACCCTGTACCAAATTAAAAAAAACAAAGGGGGAGGATAAAATGGGAAAACAAAAAATGGCAACAAAGCTTTTATATATAAGGGAAGGGAAGAAGAGCTGAACAGAGGGTAGGCAAATTAGAAATGAAAAAAGAATGAACTTTTACCATGTACAGGTACAAATTCCCTATAATAAATGTGATGATTATGTATACCTAAAATGTGCCAAACTTAATTAAAAAAATCTTAAAATATTAGGATGAAGCCAGGTGTGACACAGTACACACACCTGTAAACACAACACCTGGGAAGCTGAGCCAGAAGAATCATCACAACTCTGAAGCCAGCTTGGGCTACAAAGTCAGTTTGGGGGGGCCAGGGAGATGGCTCAGTAGAATAAGTGCTTGCCTGGCCAAGTGCAAGGACCTGAGTTCAATCCCTGGTTCTGCCAAGAAAAAAAAAAAAGGAAAGGTTTTATACTTACCTGGCAGGGGAGATACCATGATCGCAAAGTCAGTTTGGAACGAGCCTTTTTTTTTTCCCTTGATCTGGGAATTTAACTCAGGATCTTGTGCTTGCCAGGCACTGAACTATCTCCCTGGCAGAACTAGCCTAAACTACAAAGCCAAAACCTGTCTTGACACATAGATGATTGACTGACTGATAAATAGCTACATGGATTGATTGACTGGCCAAAAAATAATTACAGGCAGGCAGGCAGCATGGTGGCTAAAGTATAAATGCAGGCATTGTTAGTATGGGGATAAGGATTAAAAACTCAAATAGAAAGGGGTCGAAGAAGTAAAAGATGAGCTGACTATAGTCAGAAATGAAATGTTTCATGTTTAGAACTTTTCAATTAATTAATTCCAAGCAAAAATTAAATTTCAAGTAAGTAAATGAAGTAGAAAGGTACATAGGAGGTTGATCAGGGTAAAAGAAAAAGAAAACACAGGAATAGGTAGGAGTCAGGGTATAAAATCAGATCCTAATTTTGCCACTTACTAATAATTTTTCACCTAAGGCAATTAGCTGATCTCAATTTCCTGATCCACACTTTGGAGTTAAGAACTCAACGTTTGTATCTTAATATCTGTATTTTGAAAGCCTAATCCCAATATCTATCATGCACATGTATGCATGCATGCATTCATTCATTCACTCTGTGCTGCTGGGAATGGAACCCAGGACTACCTGGTACATACAGATAAGTGCTCTACCACTGAGATATATCTCTAGCCGTGTGTGGATATACTATGAATGGGGCCTCTAAGGAAGTAATTAAGTTTAAATGAATTCTTAAGGGGAGGCTCTAATCCACAGGGGTCCTCATTAAAGAGAAAAAAAAAAAAAAAAAAAAAAAAAAAAAAACAACCATGAATAAGGCTGTTTACTCTTTCCTCAAGGCATGAATCAAAGACAGGCCCTGGTAGGACAGAAGTAATAAGACAGCCATTTGAAGATAGAGAGCTCACATTACAAAACAGAACTGACAGAAACTATGACAAACTACAGAGTTTAAGCCACCAACAGTATATTTGTCAGTCCAGGAGAACTAATCCAGCTGGGGATGGTGTCACATGCCTGTAATCCCAGCTCTTGGGAGACTGACAGGAACATCACTGTGATCTAAAGGCCAGCCTAAACTACATAGCAAGACCCTGTCTCAAAAAAAGAAAAACAACAAAAAACAAAAAGGAAAACTAGTTCAACCATATCTGAGGTAGTAGAGATTAAATTTAACAAATTACTTGACACAACATACAGTAGTTATTTTCACTACTGCATACTTTCCAAATGGTAAGAAATGAGAAAGGTAAAAAATAAGGCAATGAAGAAAAAGGTAAGTAAAAGGTAGGTAAGTAAACAGTAGGCCTTTTGTTCTTTTTATTTTGCATTTTTGGATAGGTCTCAATTTGTAGTGTAGGCCAGGCTTGAACTTACTATGTAGCTTAGGCTAGCCTCAAATTCACAGCAAACCTCCTGCCTCAGCCTCCTAAGTCCTAGGATTACAGGTGTGTGCCACCATGCTCAGCCATTATAGCAACATTTGATAAAATCAAAAATCTATTATGTCATTTACTATCATTTTTAGATACAATAAAGTCACACTAAATACACACACACACACACACACGGGGGGGGGGGACTCAGTGGAATAAGCACTTCCCTGGCAAGCACAAGGGCCTGAGTTCCACCACCCAAAAATAAAGAATAAAAAATATACATATAAGGAGAAAGAAAGAAAATAGAGAGAAAGAAAGAAAGAAAGAAAGAAAGAAAGAAAGAAAGAAAGAAAGAAAGAAAGAAATGTCATGCCTAGTGCTACTTAGTGGTAGTATATATACCTATTATGTGTCTGGACTTGCTTTTTGACTCTCACTATTAAAAACAAAGGGAAAGAAAAGAAAATCAGAGTAGGCTGAATCTAGAAGAGTTATGGTCTAATTTTCTATTAAGAAAAGCAAGGCTGATGAGATAGCTCAGCAGACTAAAGTGCCTGCTTTATCGCCCCCACCAGGGCAGGCTGAGCTCGCCAGAATCTGGGCATAATGGCACATGCCTATAATCCCAGCACTAGGGAGGCTGAAAGCAGGAGGATCACTACAAGTCCAAGCTGCATAGTGACACCCTGCAACAGCCCAATATATTTTTAAAAAAGCACACACATACACATACAAAAAGGGAAACTTGGTTTGGTAGCACCTGCCTATAATCCCAACACCTGGGAGGCTGAGGTAGGATATCCAGTCTGGGCTACCCAATGAATTCAAGGTCAGCTTAAAATAAATACTAAGACTTTGCTTCAAAAAAACAAAAACAAAAACAAAGGGGCCGTGAAAATGGCTCAGGAGAATAAGAGCTTCCCTGGCAAACGCAGGGCCTGAGTTCAATGCCTGGTTTCACAAAAAAAAAAAAAAAAAAAAAAAGTGAAAAGCAGTTTTGATTAAATTTATGATGTGGGGGACCCCAAAAATTTATTGTACAAGTCTATATAATAGAATATTTAAGAAAGCAAGGGCCAGGGAAATAGAATAAGTGCTTGCCTGGTAAGCCCAAGGTTCTGAGTTCAATCTCCGGTACCATCCCCTCCAAAAGCAAGCAGAAAACTCCTAGAAAGCACCATTGATTTCTTTCGCCACTGACCTACTACTGTTCAGTCTATGACACAGCCATGCACCAGACAAGGTCCATTTGGCCAGCCAGGACCACATACAATACATGATCACCTGGTGATACCATAGCTCTGTTTAAACACTATCCTCACACATGGACAAGATCCCCAACTGACGCTTTTCAGAACACACACTCTTCATTAAACTCTCACTTATATACTAAAGTCCAGCTTCCCTTGGTAGAACCCCATTCCCCTCTCTGCTGTCATTCCCCCCATGCTACATTATGCAGTCACTTCTGCCACCTAGTGGACATGCAGAATGAGATACTAGCACAACCCATTCAAACAAAAAACATTAATATACTAGAAGCACCTCTTTCACTAACAAAAATTATACAGGAAAGAGACGGTGGGTAGCTAGGCAATGGAGAACAAAGATATTTTGCCTGAAAAATCTGACTGAAAAATATTCTTGATTCTTTGGGGTATATAATAGTGACAGTCCCTACTCTTCATGCACAAATTTAATTCACAGAAAATATCACTGGGGGGTGGCAGTATAGCACAATGGCAGAATGCAAAGCACTGGATTCAACTCCCCACACCTGCCAAAAGACAGCATGTCATCTATAAAATGACCTGGCAGGTCCTCGTGAGAATGAAGCAGTCAACAGAAAGTACCCAGCAAATGCTTGGCACTGAGGACAACAATGAAGGAAAAAAAAAAGTCAGGGAGGTCACTGAGGCTCTCCCAGAAAAGAAGCTTGACCTAAAACTCGAATAGCAGAATCTGAGCAAATAAGACACCAGACAGCTGGGAAGGTGCTCAGTGGCACAGCATGTGCCTAGCATAATGACCCAGCCTTAGGTTCAAACCCTAACACCATGCCCATGCACATGGGAACTTTAAGATATGCAAAGAGAAAAAGAGACCAGTATTACACAAGAGAAAGGGAAGAAAGAGGGGGCGGGAGTAATGGAGGGAAATGGATATTATCAAAATGTTATATGCATGCATGAAAATGCCATTATGAAAGGCTTTTGTAAAATTAATATGCAATGAAAAGAGATGGAAGTCAATACGAATGTGCATAACACAAGCCATTTTACTGGTGATGAAGGCCATCAACAAGGCAGTTACATGATGAAAGGCCTATCACACTAAGGTCTTTTGAGTTCAAAATGGATAATGTACAAAAACACTAAAATTTTAACTTTTCCATTTTCTAAAGTTAATGTCACTAATGACAGGACACGAAAACAAGTACTTAAAAAGATAATAAAACACTACATTGACAGAATAACACTTTAGTTATTATGGCACCAAAATAGTCAGCTACTGAGTACAGCAATCCCTTTAACTCTAATGGTAGCACTTTTGTTGCTCCTACAATTGATAATGAAAAACAGAAAAAAAGAGGGCTAGCCAAATAGTTCAGCAGATTAAAGCCCCCTGTAAGCAGGTGCAGGGGCCTGGGGTTCTATCCCAAGGCCTGCTGTGCCAGCCCCGCCCCCAGGATACACTGAGACGGCAGACTGGGCGTGTTGGCACACACCTGCACTTCCAGCAATTGGGAAGCTGTAAACAGGAGTCTGATGTAGTCGTGAAATGCTGAACACCTGTAGACCCTTCCTTAGAATACAGAAAAATAGAAAATAGACTTAAAAAAAGAACTTAGGCCAGGGAGATAGTGCAGTAGAAAAAGCACTGCCTGGCAAGCGCAAGGTCCTGAATACAATCCCCAGTACAGAAAAAATAAAAAAGAACTTATACTCCCAGAGTGAAAGGGTAAAGTGACACCATGAGTTATGGGTTGCCCACCCAGAGCTGCCCTGTTGTCAAGGATACTACGACACTTACCAATAAGAAGGCTTTTCAGCCTTCTGTAGTCTTCTGTCACATCAAAATCATCGCCAGCAAATATTAACATGGGTTTTGTTCCCTCGGGACATTTACTGTTCTATGAAGCAGGGGAGATCATCATTGTCAAAATCTACAGTTTATAGGCTTTACTTCCCCATAATGGGGAAGACTGAACCCAAAGTCTCCTCTTGCCAGGCAAACACTACCCACTGAAAACACAGCTGAACCCTACATACTTGAAGGCAATGAATGCTCATTTACAGTAATGTTTTCTAATTTTTATTAACTGCTCTAAATAATGCTTGTGAACAGGGATCTTATAAACACAGAGATGTGATTTGACACACTACATTCTACTTCACAATCCCAGAGGAGATAGGGAAGATCCAAGGCCATGATGGGGTTCAATAGGCGATTTGGTGTCTAGCAGCCATAATACTACACCTCAGCCACAGCTTTCACGGCTCAAGTAGAACATTTTATTGATTTGGAGGGAGGAGTGGCCACAGTATGGCTAGAACTGGGACTTTGCACAGAGTGATGTAGCCTTTTGGTTTTCATTTTGAGATAGGATCTAAATCACTGTTTACCCAGGCTGGGCTCCAACTTGTGAGCCCAGCCTTCTCCTGCCTCAGCCTTCCAGAATGCTGCTGGAATACAGCCATGAGCCATCAAACCTGCCCTCTCCGGTATTTGTGAAGTCTATAAAGTAGATGTTGTTATCATCCAGAGGAAGAGCAAGGTACTTAAACCATGAACCTAGATAATTTTTTTGGAGGGTAGAACCGGGGATTGAACTAAGGCCCTTGCGCTTGCCACGGCAGCACTTATTCCACTGAGCCATCTCCCTGGTCCCGTTCTTTTTAAACCTAGATAATTATTAGTAGTAACAATCTGAAGTCTAATTGCCATAAAAGCTATGTAATATGCTATCTATTCCTCTTTTTAAAAAGTAAAAGTGAAGTAAAAGCATGTTCCTATGTGAGAAAATGCCAGAACTTAAAAAAAAAAAAAAGTTCTTTATCTACAAATTTATCCATAGCTGCAAGGGGTGGCCTATGCTGATAATCGCAGCCACTTAGAAGCCTCAGGAAGGAGGGGGTCCAAGTACCGTAAGTTCTGGGACCTTGACTCGAAAGTTGGGCTCATTTATAAAATCAACAAACTGAGTCTTATATGACTTTGACACAAATGCAAAATGTCAAGCATAAAAAAACCAAATGTGAGGTCCATTCACATCTGTGAAAGTTAGCAAGCAAAATGTCTGTAAGCCAGGGATTTACTGCATAGGTGAGCCTAGGCAACAGACCTAGTCTCAAAATAAAACCAAAAAACAAAGAAAAAAGGCTGAGAGTATAGCTCAAGTCATAGAACACTTACCCAGTACACCCAACAGGTTCAATCCCTAGTATCACACACACACACACACACACACACACACACACACACACCAATACCCTTCATCACAAGATATAATTAGCAAAAACAATTACAAAATAATTCTATCTTTATAATCAGTATCTTACCTTAATGTCTTTTAGAGACACAAATTTCTCAATACCTAATTCAATCATATCCAGCACATGGTAGTCATACATACGACCTAAAAGAAAAACCCATTTTTAAGAATGTATCTTTATTTTGATTGGCACATTTATAGCACAAGATGGTTACATTCATCACAGGATGCTGGCGCCAGAGAGATGGCCCCGTAGAGCATGCACCTCCCTGGCGAGCACAAGGGTCTGATTTCAAGCCCCAGTTCCAACAAAAACAAAACAAAACAAAACATCATGAGATGTTGGAACATGTACATAACACTTTTTAATTCTTTTCTCATCCCCAGATTTCTTGGGATTCCTCCTCTGGGAATACCTGGTGCATGTACACAGCACTTCATAGTCCTGCTGTTTTTTAAATCTCATTTTCCTCTGTCTCTCAGTCCTTTTAACATATGCCAAAGATCTCATCATTTTCTTTTTTTAAAAAAATTATTTATTTATTTACTTTCATGTCAGATGGGTAATGTGTCCATGTCGTAACAAGGTTTGAGGGCAGCACATTTCATGCATAAGGCACAAACACATCATGCTCATGAACCGAAGGATCTTTTTATTTTATTTTATTGAAGAACAAATAGCAATGAGAGTTTCAAATCAAATTAGTAGGACAGATTCAATTAATACATTGCATATTGTTTTCTTAGTGGTTATTTGTTGTACAAGGTACAGACATGATATTCTATTTACAAATACTATTAGAGCAGATCCCTCTATTCATTGAATTAAGAGAATGTAGCTGCATACCTACCATTTTTTTTCAAAGCTGATTTATAGGAGTTTCAATAATTAATACTTTTTACATTGTTATCCATAGTACAAGGAGCAGACTCCTGTCCAAACACTATTAGTGCAAATCTTTCCTCTCATAGAATTACATGAAAGTACTGCATATTTATCCTAACTGCATTGTTTATACAAACACAGAATGATTCTTCCTTTGTATCCCCCTTTTGTTTAGTCCTGTCAGAGATGGGTATTCTATTGTCATTCAATTGATCTCATCATTTTCTATTGTCTTTTATTTTATATTTATTTATATGTTGGGTTTCCCACATAAAAGAAACAATGCAATACCTAAGCTTCTATGTCTGACTTATTTAACAGTATGATCTCAAAGTAGACCCATTTTCCAAAATGATTCGTATCTATCCTTTATGGCACAGTAATATTCCACTGTCTGTTCACATTTTTTAATCCATTTATCAGTTGATGGCTATATATGTCACAAAATTTAGCTAACACAAATTGTGCTGCTGTACCGTATAGGTAAGCATATGTCACTGTAACATGTCTTTAAGGCTTAGGCAGGAGGATCTTTATAAGTGCTAGACCAGAATGGGATATAAGTAAGCACTAAGCTACATCCTGCCCTTTTTTATATTTTCTGTTTGAGATAGGGTCTCCCTTTTACCCAGTCAGGCTACAGGCCCCCTGCCTCAGCATGTATTGCTACACCTGGCTCATTCCCCTCTTTCTTAAATTTCAACCCTAAGTTTTTATGATGTTTTATGAATGAGCCTTAGACGGCATTTAGCCCAGCTCCTTCATTTTACCAAACAAGTGGAAGCTAGAAAAATAGCTCAGCAGTATAGAGCATGCTTAGCATGTTTGAGGCCCTAGGTTCAAACTTCAGCATGTACATGAGTGTACGCACACACAGAGGAAAACCAGGATTGGTGGTACACGCCTATAATTCCAGCATTTGAGAGGCTGAAGCAGAAGGATCACCACCAGAGCCAGCCTGGGACATACAGAGTTCAAGGCCAGCCTGAACCCATAGCAAGACAGTCAGAGAAAGAAAGAAGGCAGGGGAGGGCAGGAGAGGAGACCAGGCCCAAAAAGGTAAAGGGCTCCCTTAAGCAGGGCAAATGTCAGATCAAACCTCAAAATATACAAGCAACAGTTCTTTTTAAAATATTTATAAGGGTGGGGGATATAGCAATGGCATGATGCCTACCTGGCAAGCATGAGGTCATGCGTTCAGTTCCCAGTATCAAGATAATTTTATTTTATTTTTTTTATTTTTTTTGTCTTTTTTGAGACAGGGTCTCATTGTGCAGTTCAGGCTGGCCTTGAGCTCACTTTGTGGCTCAGGCTGGTCTTGAACTCACAACAATCCTCCTGCCTCAGCCTCCCGAGTGCTGGGATTACAGGCGTGCACCACCACGCCCGGCTCAATTATCTTCTTTTGTTTTCTTTTTGGCGGACTGGGGATTGAACTCAGGTCCTTGTGCTTGTCAAGGAAGCACTTATTCCACTGAGCCATCTCCCTGGTCCAAGATAATTTTATTTAAAAAATAAAATGTATTTATACACTAGGGTGGGCACACAGTTCAGTGTTGCAGCACCTGCCTGCAAGACTGAGGTCCTAAGTTTAATTCCCAATACCACTAAATAAATAAAAATATACTTACACAAGAGGCATATGGGCTAATTTAATATTTTTCTTTAATCCTATTTCATGTCAGAAAAATATCTGCAACTGAAGGCACTGTTGCCTCTAATCCCAGTGGGTCGATGATCTATGGGAGCTTAGTGACACTCAATTCATGAGGTAACCGTATCACATCATCAACCAGATACACAGGGACCCTGGAGATCAGGCCCACACTTAGTTTAACCAGAGCTTGCTTCAACTATCAGAAACAAAGGCATCCTAAGACATGAAAATAACCTAGGGACTCGACCATATTCTTCTATTTGTGTATTAACTTCCTCTATTAATAGGACACTATTAATGTGCTCTCTTCTTTTTTCTTTTTCATGTATTTAGTACACTGTCTACAGGATCTCACTACACATATTGGACTAGAAGTAATCCTGTTTTCAGCTTCCCAAGTGCTGGGATTACAGGCATGTGCCACCATGCCCAGTCTCAATCATGGCCTCAGTGTGCCCAGGGGGTGGGGCCGGCACGCAGGCAGGGATTGAATCTGGTCAGTGTGCCTGCCTAACTAGGAGCTTTAGTCCACTGAGCTATCTGGCCAGCCCTAATATGCTCTATTCTTTACCTGGAGACTAGCAGACAACTATTTTTCTCCCCATGATGGGGACTGTACCGGGGCCTCCCACATGCTAAGCAAGCACTCTGCCACAGAGCTATGCTCCAGCACAGGAAAACATGTCATACAGTGTCACAAAGTAAAAAAAAAAACTAAACATACTTTAGAGCTTCATAGTTGCTTCTAAATTCTGAATGCCAAAAGTTTGAGTCACAAAAATAACTCTAAATAAAAATATAAATGGAAATGATACTTACCTATTACTAGGTTATTGGGACGCTTCTTATTATGGGATCCAAACATGAATAAAGAACAATCTGACTTCTTTGAAAAGAATTCCTATAAAATTAAACAATAACAAAAAAAAATCTTAAGAATGTCACCTCTTTCTTTTAGACAGTATCAGCATTTTTCCGCCCAGTGGGAAGTTAATGAACACATCAAGTAGACAGAATACTTTAATCTTTTTACTTTGAATTTTCTGATTTGGGCTACCTAGGAGAAAAATAATACATTTTAACACTAGGTTAGTAAGCAAACTAAAATAAATGTTTTTGTTTTTGTTTTTTTTTTTTTTTTGAGACAGGGTCTCACTATGCAGTTCAGGCTGGCCTCGAGCTCACTTTGTAGCTCAGGCTGGTCTCGAACTCACAACAATCCTCCTGCCTCAGCCTCCCGAGTGCTGGGATTACAGGCATGCGCCACCACGCCCGGCAATAAATGTATTTTTGTTATATAGATTTTTTTTTTAATTTAGGGCAGGGTCTACAGGGTCTCACTATGTAGACTGGACTCATAGTGACCCTCCTACTTACAGCCTCCCAAATGCTAGGATTATAGGCCCGCACCACCACAACCAATCCAGCCTCAAATGCCTATCTCGGCGCACCCCACCAGGCCCAAGGGTGAATCCCAGCCCCTGCATCTGCCTAAGCAGGTAGAATTTTAGAATCGCATATCAAGTGCTTTTCAACTACACAAAACATGACTACTACCATCAATGGCATAACCTAGACTATCTAGTGGACCTATGTAAATTTACCAATGCAGTATGTTCTTAACACTACTTGTCATTGCAAACCTGCAAACTCCATGCCACCCCGTGATGATTGCTGTACACCCACGCAGGACACTTCGCAGGGCTGATACCTCTATGACATCCATCCCAAGGTAACATCAACCTTTTTTGGCTCTCAGAATATTGGCTTTAAAGCTGGGCACAGCAATGCACACCTATAATGCCAGCACTGTGAGGCTGAGGCAGGGGATCATTGTAAATTTGAGACCAGCCTGGGCTACAAAGTGAGCTCAAGGCCAGCCTGAACTGCATAGCAAGACTATCACAAAAAAATACCTAAAAAAATCCAAAATAGCCCCTTAAGGACAACCCATTCGGGCCTTTTTCTGTCTGTCTCTCAGGAGCTGTTGCTATTTCCCATTTCTTCTCTTTAAAAAAACTTTATCAAAATTCTTATTCTGAGCCGGGCGTGGTGGCGCATGCCTGTAATCCAAGCACTCGGGAGGCTGAGGCAGGAGGATTGTTGTGAGTTCGAGACCAGCCTGAGCTAGAGTGAGCTTAAGGCCAGCCTGAACTGCATAGTGAGACCCTGTCTCGAAAAGACAAAAAAAAAAAAAAAAAAAATTCTTATTCTGGGGCCAGGGAGATGGCCCAGCACTTCCCCGGCAAGTGCAAGAGTCTGAATTCAATCCCTGGTTCCACTCCCCCCAAATTCTTATTTCATGAGCCTCATACAAATACGGATTTTGGATAGCATATTTTTAGCCACTTTTGCTGAGGCAGAAGAACCAGAAGTTTAACTGGAGACTGAGGCACGAGAATCTTAAACTGGAGACCAACCTGAACTAGGAACTGTCTCAAAAAAGTCAAACGACCTTTTTCAAGAGAAACTAACAGAAGCATATTCATCCCATCATTTACCATCTCCTACAAAGTTTTATCTTCTAGGGTTGATTCATTAACCCTTTTCATTTAGTTTTAGTCGACAACACATCCAGCAAAGCAAATGACAACTGCTAATTAATTCAGGCAGTGTTCCTTGTTCCAAAACTATCTGAAGGGAGAAATCAGATTTGTAAATTTTTTTGAGGGAGTCTCACTGTGTACCTCAGTCTCCCAAGTGCTGGAATTACATGTGCCACCATGCCTGGCCAATTTCTAAAATTCTACCAATGTACTTGGAAGCATAAGTGACATTTACTAATGACAGTTGAAGATCTTGGGAGACCAAGGCATGAAGGTGAATTCACACATTCAATGTTACTTTGGACAATCTGTCCCTAGCTATCTAAAAAAAAAGACCTGTAGTTACTTTTTGAAGGAACAAAGATCCTATTTGTCTTTTTTTTTTTTTTTAATCAAAATTTACTCATACAGGATGTCAAATAAAAAAGAAAAAAAAACCCACAAATTCACAAAACATTACATGTGCTCTTAAGATTCTTATACTTACCAGTGATGTCTGATCTTCAAATGGTCTTGTAATATTTTTCCTAAGAATATTAAAAGGATTTGACACCAAGGTTAATAATCTTGCTAAATAAATCCAATTAACATTTCTGTAAGTCAAAGATAATGTTATACTTGAATGATTAAAAAAATGCAAAAACTGGGCATGGTGCCTGGAAAGATAATTATTCAAATACTTTAATATCTACTGTATGCCAGGCATACTTCTAGAAGCAAAGGATACTGTAATGCTATGTCAAGTAACAGAATATGCTTACTTTTATGAAGATTATTTCTTCTTTTTTTAGCACATAGTATCTATGCAGTCCAGGCTAAGCTTGAAATAACTATGTAGCTCAGGGTACTTGCAATCCTACCTCAGCCTTCCAAGTGCTGAGATTTCTATGTGCACCACCGCATCAGTTCACAGAGCTTTTTTATTCTACTGGAAAACTAATAAATCAGTAATAGTCAGCTAGGCATACTAGCACACACTTTAATACAGCACTTGGGAGACTGAGGCAGGAAGACTGCTACCTGGTACTGAACATGAGTTCAAGATTGCTTGAACTAAATAAATAGCAAGACCCTATATCAAAAAACTTAAATGAAGCAACAATAGTGACAAAAAAAAACCCACAGTACTATGCTAATGTGAAGGGACTTGATTAATGTGTTAGCCGCCGCAAAATTCTGAGATTAAGATTATTCTCAGAGGGAAAAGAATGAACGAAGAGGGCTTGCCAAATAGCTCAGCAGATTAAAGCATCTGCAAGCAGGCGTAGGGCTGGTGGTTTGATCTCCAGGCCTGCTATGCCGGTGCTGGTTCTGGTGCTAGGCCCACCCTTGGGGTGCTGAGATAGCAATTGAGATTGGGCGTGGTGGCGTGCACCTATAATCCCAGATCTTTTTTTTTTTTTATCCCAGCTCTTGGGAGGATGTAATCAGGCAGATCTAGTTGTGAGACCCTGAATGGCCTGTAGAACCTTCCCTGAAATACAAAAAATAAAATAAAATAAATAAACGAAGATTCTGAGATAGACATGAAAAACCCCTCAAGAAACACAAAGAAGCAAATGTCACGGGAGATAAGTGACCAAAAAATAATGGTGGGACACGCATTCTAGATGCAGACACGTCTCATAATACATAGCTTTGTTGGTCAAGGTAAGGAATGCAGCTTAGTATTAAGAGTAATGGGGAATATGGGAGCATTTCAACAGGACAGTGCTATGATCAGATCTAAATTTTCTTTTATCTTTTTGGTACTGGGGATTGAAGTCAGGGCCTGTGCATGCTACCACCGAGCAGTCTACCAATGAGCTACATGCCCAGCCCCAAATTTTCTTTGAAAGTATCGCTCTGCTACATGAACATGGACTGTATGGCAACATGGTAGAAAACTTTCAGCAACATATTTGATACATGCCATGGGAATATGCTGAGTCCACACTGAATCATCACTAAATAAATACGCTAGTAATAGCCCTTCCTTCAAAATTCTAGGATACAGCTGGCTCTGTTATCCATGGATTCACCATCAATAGACACAACAAACTGTAGACACAAGATATTTGGCAAGGACATAACCATGAACACAGCATCTACATAGCATCAGGTTGTATAAATAACCCAGATGTAAAGTATACGGGAACTGTAGGCCATCAAGGTGTATGTCTTTAATTTTAATGCCAGCAAGTAAGAGGGAGAAGCAGGAGGACTACAAATTTAAGCCAGTCTGGGGCACATAGTGAGAACTTGCATCAATAAACAAAAAAGTGTATGGGAGGATACACACAGGTCAGTAGCAAATACCACATCATTCTGTATATAAGGGTTGTGTGCATCTAGACTTTGATATCCAAGGAACCATAGACCACTGAGTGATGGACAGACTAAGCACCATTTGCATAGTGTCTGTAGTCTCAAAGTTCTTCTTCCAAGTAATAACTACAAAGGGAAAAATACTAACTTTATGGTTTAGAAACCCAACAGAAATAACTTTTTTTTGGCAGGGGTTATTTTTTGTTTGTTGAGATAAAGTCTTGCCATGTAGTTCAAATTGGCTTTGAACTCAGGCAATCCTTTCACCTGGGGTGGAGTGGGACTACAGGTGTTCTACCACAACCGGCAACAAGACACCACTCTGACCAACAAGTATAAAACACAGAAATCCCCGGTTCCACCAAAATAAAATAAGTGCAGCACTAGCTTGAGTTCTAAAAATTTGAGCTTAAAACCCTAGCTAACATATAAAATAATTCATTAGTTTTCATCAAATCTGTCAAGGCTATAGAAGGACTGAGGCACTGCCACAAATTAAGAGTTAAGGAGAAAGATCACAAAACATGTGGAGCTAGGTACAGAGCATGATCCATAATCTCAGCACTTGAGAGAGATATAGGATGGCAAATTCTAGCCCAATTGACAAATCAGTGACTGTAGATTCCATCTCAAATTAATAAGGGCCTCAGCAGGGGATACAGATCAGCAGTACAGTGCCTGCCTGGCAATCACTATGTCCTGAGTTTGATTCCCAGTACCAAATAATAATAATAAAGGACTAGAGCTGTAGTTTAGCATGAAGGCCTTGAGCTTAGTTCCTAGTACTTCAAAGAAGAGGAGACCAGGAAGAGGGGAAGGAGAAAAGGGGGAAGGGAA
>PVKA01010420.1:0-64465 GCA_004027165.1 Ctenomys sociabilis
CCAAGGCACCGATAAAATTAAATTAAAAAAAAAAAAAAAAACAGATGCGAGACATACGGTGTAAAAATATCTGTAGTATAATATCATGTATGCACCTTCTGTGATACCAAAACATTATGAAAACAGTTTGCTCTTTTTGAGACAGGGTCTCACTATGCAGTTCAGGCTGGCCTTAAACTCACTTTGTAGCTCAGGCTGGTCTCGAACTCACAACAATCCTCCTGCCTCAGCCTCCCAAGTGCTGGGATTACAGGCATGCGCCACCATGTGTATTAATTTATCAAACCCATCTTGTCAAGGTATCTTAAAACTATCTCATTGATATTTGTACTTCAATAAAACAAAAATTAAAAAAAAAGAAATGTATCCAGGCTAATAAACAATATCTGAAATGGGGAAAAAAAAAGCCAGGAAAGGAACAAAATTTGAACATGGAGTTAAGGTATTGAATAAACAAATATTAAAAGAAACAGTGAAGCTACATTAAAAAAAAAGTCAAAATGTCACCTAGCCATGTAAAATAATTGTAGATTAATCCTCACGCTGTGCCAGCCCCACCCCTGGGGCATGCTAAGACAGGACTGAGACTGGGCGTGGTCTGAGCATACCTGTAATTCCAGTGTTTGGGAGGCTAAAAACAGGAAGATCATTAGAGTCCAATCTCTTAGTGAGACCCTGTCGACCCTGTACTAAATGCATAATAAGTAAATAAATAAATAAAATAATTGGAGATACAGTCTCAGAAAAAAAAAATTGTTTCAAAGTGGAGCCCACACATGTAAAATAGTAGAAAGCAGAAATTCCTCAAATCCTAAATCTGAACTTTCTTGAACAATGTTGAACAACCACAACTGGAAAAATTCTACAATGTGAAATTGTATGTCACGTACAGAATTATTTTAAGTACTATATAAAAATAACTTCAAGATATGTGTATGATATATGAGACAAATTAATTGTGTATTTAGACTGGAGTATCACTCCTCCAAATACTGATTGCTGAAGTGCACACTCTCTGAAACTGTTGAAAAATGCAAAATCTGAAACCTTGCATTCCTATACACGTCAGATAATGGAAACTCAGCCTGCAGTGTTCAGGAGGAAACACCGCAAGAAGAGTGCTCAGCAAAGCGAGCCCTCAGGAGTGCGTTCACATAAATTTTCTTTCTGTCCTAGGGAGCCCCCTTTTTGTGTAGCACAGTGAACATAGACATCAAGAGGTCTTCTGCCCAGGAGAACTGTGAAATGTTGCTGTTCGGATTTCTTCTCCTTTCTGTGACCTTTCATCTGCCTTTATATTCCATTCCATTCAATCACGGAACTAAGCCATCTGAGAAAAAAGTCACAGCAAGGGGCTCTGACTTAATGTGTCACTTCTTAGCTGAGAGTTTGAATTTTTAAATATGACAGTAATTATGGCAGGCTTGGGAGTTATTAAAATAAATAAATCATGCTCCCTATCCTTGAAAGCTTATAACCTACTGAAGGTGGAACTGTCTAAGAGAAGAAAGCATGAAGAGCTCAGTCCTCAAAAAATAGAGATTTCTGCATAGGATCGTAAGCTCAAATCGTTATACATTTTCTGCCACAATAAAAATTTATACCTGGGGCAAATGCCAGTAGAATTTAAGGAAAATTAGGTATATTCTTCGAGTCTCAGAAGAGGTTTGGAGACAATTATGAAGTGATATTTGAAGGAATGCAGAATGTTTTAAATTGATGAAAAAACATGTTTATAGTTGTTCTTACTCATATTCTTTGGAAAATCTGTTTAATTAACATTTGAAATTGCTCTATCTTCTCTAGACAGCTACTTCATAACACCATGACTGTATCTATTTCATACTGGGAAGAAAATAGTTCTCAGCCACACATCGCTTCCAGAGTAATCAGCCCGGAGTGCAGTTTGCCACAGCCTGTGCTCTGGCTTGATGATAGTCAAAATGGTGTTGTAATTTCCACGCTTACAGATTGGTAAGAGGTCATCTGCAACCACCAAAAGCAGTTCATCCATTAGGCACAGTTGTCTAAAAGTGGAACAGCTGCCACCAGTGAACTTCTACATTTCCTAGGAGGATGTCTTGGTTACTTTTCTTGTTCTGATGCAAAATACCTGACACCCAAACTTAAGGAAGGAAGAGTTTATTTACTTCACAGTTTGTGGAGGTTTTGGGCAGTAAGCAGCTGGCTTTAAAGCAGGGTGGTCTGACACAGGGGCAATAGGTCAAGGGGACAGAAGGCAGCAAAAATAGCAGAAACAGAAGGAGGAGGGGCAAGCCTGCTTTGCTCCCTTATATCTTTTGCACTTGCCAGGCAGGCTCTTACCCTCCTGGGCTATCTGCTCAGGCTGCTCCCTTATATCTTGTATGGCTATCCACCCCCTGCCATGTCATCTCCATGCCCTCCTCTTGCACAAGCTGAGGATGATCACGAAGTAAGGACCCTGGCCCCCTGATGAACCACTTAGCCAAACTTTTGATCTTCTCAAGTTGATGCAATGAACAACATCCTAGAGTTATAAGAGCCTGTGCTCTTCACCCTAGGGTGTAGAACTGCGGTCACTTAGTTAAACTTCTGTACTCCTCAGGTTGACACAATGCGTCAACCATGAGGAAGTATATCTGATTCAATTCAGTTGTTTAAAAACTAAATGTGTGGGCCTTTGCTGCTGCTACCTTGGTGCTCAGCATCTCTCACCTCCCAGTGACAGCCCTCTTGTCAGCATGTCCTCTGCCAGCTTCAACCGAGGCCCTGCTGCAGGCAAGAGCAAGCTGGCCCAGAAATATGACCACCAGTGGGAGCGGGACATTCGAGAGTAGTTCAAACGTACGACTGGCGGCCAGCATCAGCAGCTTCATGGACCGCCTCGAGGACAGCATCAGCCTGTGCAAATTCATCAATAAGCTCCAGCCAGGCTCAGTGAAGAAGGTAAATGAGTTAATCCAAACTTAGCACCAGCTGGAGAATATCAGCAATTTCATCAAGGCCATTCACAAGAACTCCGTGAAGCCCCATGACATCTGCAAAGCCAATGAGCAGTTTGAGAACACCAACCACACCCAGGTGCAGTCCATGCTCCTGGCCCTGGCCCGCATGGCCAAGATGAAAGGCAACAAGGTGAATGTGGGGGTGGAGCATGCCGAGAAGCAGGAGCGGACATTTGAGCCAGAGAAGCTGAGACAAAGGTGGAACGTCATCGGGCTAAGGTGGGTACCAATAAGTTTGCCAGCAAGCTGGGCATGACAGCATATGGCACCCAGGGCCACTCTATGACTCCAGGCTAGGCACAAACCAGGCGCTGGATCAGGCCACCCTAAGCCTGCAGAAGGGCAGCAAGAAGGGTGCCTCACGCAGGGCGTGATGGTGTACGGGCTGCTGCACCACGTCTACCGCCCCGTATACTTCCTGATGCCTGAGCGTCCCGAGCTGGGTGATCCTGCGCTTAATAACTACTACAGCTCTGCCTAGGCCCCGGGGCCACTGCCTCCGCTGCTGCCGCTGCTCTAGGCTGGATCCCTGCCCCTGCGTGGCATCCCCAGCCCCTGGCACTTGCCTACGGGGTTGCAGTTTGGTGACAGAAGTCTGTAGGGGGCCCACGTGTGCAGGGAAGTGCTCCCTCCTTTCTGTAGTTCTGCAGGGTCCTATACAGAGCCATGGTGTCCTCAACAGCACTCCAGGGGCGTACTGAGCAAAGCTGTCCAGCTGCCCCACTCCCTCACAAGTAGGTACCCCAGGACTAGAAGCCCCCTTCCTAAGCAAAGCCCAGAGCCCAGGCTCAGCCTGGCCTTGTCCCTCTCCCTTGGTAAGAGCAAACTGCATGCCCAAGATACAGAGGACACACGTGGTTTTGTTTGCGATGATTGGCAACTGGTGTAGGTGGTGTGACAGCGGTGTTGGTAACATGAGCACGTTTTCTATTTCATTGGAGCACAAAAAATGTCTGCAAAATCGCACACACACACACACACACACACACACACACACACACACATACCCCTAAATATGTGGGCGGGGAAGATAGTTCTGCTGTGTAAGTGCCTGCCTGAGTTCAATCCCCAGTACTGCAAAAAAAAAAAAAAAAAAGAAAAACTAAATGTGTTGCCAGATGTGTAGTACACATCTGTAATTCCAACACTCTGGAGGCTGAGGCCGGAGAATTGTCATGAGTTCAAGGCCAGTCTGCACTATATACTTTGTCTAAGTCCAGCCTGACCTACATAGTTAGATCATGTCTCCAAAAACCAAAAACTACAATAATAATAATGATAATTAATAGTAATAATATATTCACAAAGATTTTGAAATTAGTCTTTGTCTTAGTTGAGAAAGTTAATGGCTCTCACAGTGACAAAAATAAAGTGAAACAGATAAAAGATAACACAGTCAATTGCAAAAATACTTATTTTAATCAAGAAATACAACTATTTGGTTCTGGTAATTAACTGGCACTTAATTGAATTTTAAAAAAATAGTTATTCCAGTCATAATTTGGATTAAATGCAAATCAAGATTGAAGTGTACTCCAAATTTACTCATAGTCATTCTAAAGATAAATATTATTTAAGAGAGATGCTTGCCTTTGAGGGGCATCTCTTAATTGTTTCTCTAAAATATCAGATGCCGACAAAACTTTTCTCTATTTTGCTTATGTTAGTGGTATATGGAAAACCCACACTGGTGTTGTTTAATTTGCAAATTAATTTATATGTTTAATTTGCTCATTTGTTTCTCCCCTGCCTCACACTTACTTCTGAGAGTAAGATTAGCTAAATAAATAAATGCAATAAAAACCATCCAAGTATATTTTAAATAGTTACATTGCTTTTATAAAATGCTATTAAATAGAAGTTTTAAATTTTCCTGTTATTACTAAATCCTATATTCAATGACATTAAATCAAACTTTAATATTCAAATAGAAAGAAAAAAGAAGTGTCTTTCCCAATTAACGGCTGATTTATTATTTAACTTGACTAACATTGACTTTTAATACAAAGCAAATACCAAGTTTGGCAGTTTGCCACTAAAACTGCCTTGTTGCTAAAGAGTCCACATAAGAAAAAAATATGGTTTTATTTTATGGATTGAAGGCTTTAAAATTAAGATTATTTAATAGAAATGACAAATAATAGTCTTTTGAATTTTGTCTTTTGAGTGAACATGAACACCCAAGAATTTAATTATATGGCTTTCTCCTCAGAATATTTAGAAAGCCAATTGTTCAGTTCTACATATATCTGGATCCTCGGCTTCACTAGGACTCTGTGGATGACAGTGAAGATAGTAAATGATACTAAATGGTCACAATACATGTTCATTCCCTTATTGTTATCTAAGTGGCAGAAATTTTATCTTCGAATGTTTAATAATGACGGATGATCTCCCCATCAGGAAATCCAATAATATTGTAGCAGACTTCTAGAAAATTGGTGAGATTGTTGATTGGGGTGAAACTGAAAGACCTACTACTTTCACAAATTAGAATTATTTTCAAGAACAGGAAGCAAACTTAATATTAGTGAAAGATACAAGGGAAGTGAATTATAAAACATTTTTATGTACATGGTACAGGGTCTCACTATATAACTTGGTCGTGTAGTGATTCTATCGTTTTCGGCCTCCTCCAGGCTGAGATTACAGGCATGTACCACTGTTAGGATTATTTTCACTTTTAAAGAATCATATAGTCAAAAGTTAATTTTAACTATTTATTTATTTAAATTTAGGACAGGGTCTACAGGGTGCACAGGGTCTCATTATGTAGATTGGATTTGTATTGATTCTTCTGTTTTCAGCCTCCCAAAGAGTGGGATTGCCGATGCACACTAACACATCCATTCTCAATTACTGTCTCAGTGTGCTCCAGGGGCGGGCCGGCGTGGCACTCTGGAGATCAAACCCCAGCTGTTGTGTTCTACTGAAGCAGATGCTTTAGTCCACTGGCCCTAAAAATTCAGTCTTAAAGTGTGAGATTTTTTCCTAAATTATACCTAATCAATAGCTTATAAGAAACATATAAGTTGATAATGGTCATGAATATAGAAATTTACAGAGTAATAGAACTGTTGATTTAGAGAGGAATTTCATGTATATTTAATCTAACCACTCATTTAAGATTCTTTACACAGACATCATAAAAGTGATCACTTCTCTGTATCTCTCTCTCCTCTCTCTCTCTCTCCTCTATCTCCTCTCTCTCTCTCTCTCTCTCTCTCTCTCTCTCTCTCTCTCTCTCTCTCTCATTTTAGAGTGTCAATGTCCCCAAGAAGACCAAGCTATCTTTTTCCAAGTGTCAATGTTATGTGGATCATAGTAGTGCATTAAATAGTATATTCACGAAGTTTTTTAGCTTTTCTCCAGAAAACTAAAGGTCTTAGTTAAATGAATTATATGTAAAATATATGCTTTAGAGTTCTATAATTTCTCAGTTTTAAAACAAAATAAAAAGGTTTATTCATCGTTCAAGAATACAATGGCCATACATTCACATTAAGTCCACCTAATAAGTATATTTATGAATGTGTAAATACACAAAGTAAGAGAAAATATAAAGCTATACCTAGAGGATATTTATACAGGATCAAAACATTTTTTTTATTCATTGACCAATTATTTTAGACATTTTTTTTTATTTCCAAGGCTCAATGCCAGTTAATGACATTTACAGGCTGTATAAGTGTCTCATACGGATGAGCATAAATGTTCATGAGAAGATGTTACACTAGTTTAGAAAGATGCAATCAGCAGTAAAATTTTGGATGTTAATATAACCTCTTCCAAAAAGTGGCTGAGAAACTAAACAGGAAGTAGGATTAAAAGTGTTATAGTAAGTCACCAGGGCAATTCCCTAGAAAAGAACTTGTATAATTGTCAGTGTGAATGGTACATATGCAGTACACACATGGGTGAGTCATGCATAGAAGTCCTAGAAAGTCTTCTAAAGCATTAGTAGGAGGAATGGAATATTCAAAGATAGCATCCACCTGAGGAAGCAGTGTTTAAGTTTGAATCTTGGCCATAGTATTTGCTGACTGCATGAAGCCCAATGACTGAACTAAAGGTTCAAACACACTCACGTTTGAAGTCAATACATAATAAAATCTCCTATGATGTCTAGTATAATTATTTCACAGTGAACCATGAGCACCTTAAATAGATCCCGTCTTTCAAATACAATAATCAATAACATGGTTATTGCAAGAACATTTCAAATTGGAAGAGTATATTCATTACAAAATTCTGACTTTTTGTTTTGATTCTTCATTATCAATGACTTGCAATGTATTAGCTTCTCTGCCCTTTGAATAGTTCACTGCATTATTGGTAAAACATTTTCAAATTTATCAAAAATATAAACAAAAACATCTCTTTTAAAAGATCAACTTGAAGAAGAGAAAAAAGAGAGGAGAGGAGAGGAGAGGAAATGAAGATAAAGAGAAAGGAAGAGAAGGATAGAGGAGAGGGAGGAAGTGGAAGGAAGAGAAGGAGGAAAAAAAGGTCTTTTGCTAATTTTACTCACTGCATAAAATGTAACCTTAAATTTGCAGTTTTACTGGATCATGTCATCGTGGATATACTTATTAGTAACAACTGTGTGAACTCCTCATTTATAAAAGGGCAGTGTAAGAATTATAAATTTATGAACAGGAAGAGATGTGAATTAAGTTTTAGAAAAGTCTTGAAAATTAAAGATATAAATATATTTAGCTAACTATTTTTAGTGGAAAATATGACGTCTTTCTTCACAACCACCATCTACAGAGATTTCTCATTCAATGGAACTATTCCAAACTTTATCATATTTATATGAATTCCAAAGCAAAGTCACTATTGTAAGGGAGACCTAACCAAATCACCCATTGTGTACAGAGAGTTGGCTGTTCAGATCATTTTACAACCTGGAACAAGCAATTTTGAAAATAGAAAACTGAATATTTATTGCACCTGGTGAGTTTCTAATTACAACTCTCTTTCTACATGATTTGTACCCATTTGCAATTTTAATTAATTACTCAATAATGAATTCAATCCATTTGCCAAATTATAAAATTCTCCTTGATTTAAAAAGTGAATTGCTTTTATGAGGTACCCAAATTTTGTAATCTATGGCATCTTATAATTTAAAAAAATCATTTGATTAAATTCAGTCCTTAATTGAGATTCTGTCTGTGGCTATTAGAAACTTTTTCCCTATGGCAATGAATATAGGCAAATGATGATATGGGACATTTTATTGATAATTATTTTGAAAAAATTTTGAAGATTTAATTGGTATATTTATATATGGGAGAAATCTTTTATAAGAATATCAGAATTGAGATGGAGAAATAGCTCAGTGGTAAAGTGCTTGCCTGACAAGTACAAGATCCTGAGCTGAATGCCCAGTACTGCAAAGTAAATAACTAAATAAAATGAAAAGGGTGTCAGAATCAAAGGTCATATACCATACAGACATTTCAAAATACATAAAAGTTCTTAAAGTTTATATTTTTCTTTTAAAAACATTCTCTTGGCTTTTATTTATTTATTTATTTATTTATTTATTTATTTAGTTAGTTAGTTAGTTAGTTAGTTAGTTAGTTACTTACTTAGTTAGTTATTTTGGTAGAATGGGTGATTTAACTCAGGCCTTTGAACTTGCCAGGCAAGCAGTAATTCTACTGAGCCATCTCCCTGGCCCCTTAGTTTTTAACACCGGAATTGAAACACATCTTTCTATTTCTGGTTTATTTTACCTAACATGATAACATACTTTTTTAATTTTTAAAATTATTCTGAATTCTAATTTTTGATCAAAAGAATGCTGGCAAAGAATTTCTCAAATTCTGTAGTCTGTCTCTTCCCTCTGTTAATTGTGTTGCTGCTTCTCAAAAGCTTTTAATTTGATGCAATGTCGCTTGTCCTTTCATGATATTATCTCCCAAGCTACTGGAGTCATGCAGAGAAAGTTGTTGACTACACCTGTATCTTGAAGTGTAACCCTTATATTTTCTTCTAAAGTTTTGAAGTTTCAACAGTTATATTTAGGTCTTTAATTCATTTTTACTTCAATTTTATGCATCATGAGAAATGATCTAGTTTCAACATGTTGAAATCCAATTTTCCCCATGCTGGTTGAAGAGCCCACTTTCTCCAACTTGTATTCATGTCCCCTTTGTCAATAATCAGATGGTTATACCAACGTGAGTTTATTTCTAGGTATTCAGTTCTATTTACTATTTAACATACTCATTTTTGTGCCAGTACCATGCTGATTTTGTTACCATGTCTCTGTATTATATTTGAAACCAGCTCTGATGCTCTATTTTGTACCACACTAGAAATAACAATCCTTGAAAGCAGAAATGTTTTGGCTATTCCAGGTATTTCATGGTTTAATGTGCATTCTACAGTTTCTGTCGTTAGCTCTGAAGAATACCATTCATGTTTGGTTAAAGATGTATTGAATCCATAGATTATTTTTTATCTTATCCCCACTTAACATTAACTCTCACTAGCCACAGAAATGTGCATTTTTTCCATGTTCTAGCATCTCCTTCAATTTCTTCTTTCAGTGTGTGACCACCTTTTCCTAGAGGTCTTTCACTGTCCTTGAAGTTTAGGCTTACTTCTCCTTATTTTATTACACTTTTGAGGATATCATGAGTGAAATCATTTCCCTGAATTTGTTATCACTGATTTAGTTATTAGAGCATAGGAAAACTATCAATTGTGTGTTGATTTTACAACCCATTATATTGTTGAATTTATCATACTGAAAGTCTTCTGGTGGAGTCTTTAGGGTCTTCTACACATAAAATTTTACTGTCTGAAAATAAGGATAATTTGATTTCTTCCTCTATTAAATCTATAATTTTCCTCTACTGTCTAATCACTGTAGTTGATATTTCAAGTAGTACATTGCAAGTGGTAAGAGTGGATGTCTAATTCCTGAATTTCTAAGTAGAGACTTGAGGATTTTTCTATGTTCATTTATGTAGATACTTAAAGTAGTGATAAACATATGAATTCATGTTATTGTATTTTTCTTTTATTAAGACAAAAGATGTTAATGTAGAGTTGCTTATTCTAAACTAAAACATCAATATACAGCTTTAATTAGGGTATTGGTACTTTGTGATAACTAATTGGGTTTTGGATTGCAATTTGGCATTTGGCCTCTAAAATGTTTTCGATCACTGTAATAAAGTTCATTTTCTTTGGTTTTGTGGTATCCTTACCAATGATATCAGAATGATACTGGATTATCAGTAAAATTCATCTGGATACCTTCCTTTCCTGGGTGTTTTATCGAATAGCCTCACAAAAAAATGATGCAAGCTCTTCCTTTAAAAGCTTGGTAAAATTTGGCAGTGACTCTCTCCAGTCCTGGCCCCCTTGTGTTTTGGAAGGTGAAAGCAGACCTTTACTATTGTTTTATCTATTATATTGATTGTTATTTATTTCTGTTAGTATTTTATATTCTTTTGATACAATTCTATATGTTATTTATTTCTGTTAGTATTTTATATTCTTTTGATACAATTCTATAAGGTCATGTGTGTCTGTTTCTGTTTAAATTTTATAATTATAGGAATATAATCTTTTAAAATAGCCCTTAGTGCTCTTCTGTATTTTACTGTTACCTATTATATTCTTATTATGTCTCTAATTTGCTTAATTTTGGTTTTCTGTTTTTATTAGTTTGTCTAAAGATTTATTATTCCTATCTTTTCAAAATACCGTGTGTCTTTTTATCATGTGAATTGATTTGTTCTCTTGGTTTCTACTGTTGTTTTTTCACTGTGGTATTTATTATAGGTTTTCTTAATGTCTTTAGGTTCAGTTTTTGGTTTTCCAAGATCTGGAGATACAGTCCTTAGAAGTCTTTTTGCTTGCATATGAATATATTTATCTATAACTATGTGATTCTGGGTTCCATTTGTTTGTATTGTCATTTTCCATTTTGTCTATGTTTGTCATTGCTAGTGAGGTGTGTTTCTTGTAAGCAGCTAACAGTTAATTTTCATGGTATACAGATACTGGAATACAGGCATACAAATACTGGAAGCATTTAGAACTCTACATGTGATGAGAGAGAAGAACTCAAACACAACATATGATCATTAAAATGCCAAAAATTCATTATGAAGAAGTATACTAAATCACTTACAGAATCAAGTATGTAAGAATAGCTACACATCACTTGGCAGAAACATTTTATTGCCCAGGAAGGCATGATATGTTGAATTTCAAGGAGTGAAAACATGATATATCAAAGGAGATTTGGGAAAGCTATCCTTCTGAACTAAAAGAAAAAGTATGACCATAACAATTTACATTGAATTTAGACTGGGTGTGGTGTCATGTGCCTGTAATCCCAGTTCTTGGGAAGCTGAAAACAGGAGAATTTCTACGAGTCCGATCTATGTAGTGAGACTCTGCAGATTCTGTAGACCCGGCCCTAAATGCAGAAAAATAAAAAGTATTTAGATTGAAGTAAAGGAATTCATGACTACTAAGCCAGCATTCCTGAAGGAATCCTATACAAAGAATAGAAAATAAATACAACTATGAGAATGCAGAAAATAATATATTTTACTTGAGGATAAGAGAAACATGCAAATTAAGAAAGAATCAAATATTAGAAAAATAATATGGCAGAATTAGTATGTCTTTGCACAACTCAAAGATGTAAATGGTCTTAATTACTGTATTGAAATACACATGGCATACTGTATTAAGATCCAACTCTTTGCTGACTACAAGAAACACATTTCATTGGCAAAGACAAACACAGACCAAAGGAAAAAAATGGAAAATGACATTTTCTGCATTCTCATGGTTCCAGAGACAGAGGGAGGAGAGAGAGAGAGAGAGAGAGAGCACTATCAAAAGGAATACATATTTATGAAAGTATATCACAATACGATATACTTGATATACATGCATCTTATATTAGTGTTACATTATTTGCTTTCCTTTGGCTTTTCCATTTTTTAGAACTCTGTGATGTTTCCTACTTTTCTTATTGAAATAATTCAATGGCAATCTAATCTTAGTTTCATTTTGCTTATCAGAAAATTACATCCAAAGTCTTTTTTAAACTTAGACTCTTATTTTGCATAACATGTTTTACAAAACATAAAAAATTAGTTTATACTCACCTTTCATAGAAATGTAAAACTTAATGTCTCTCTGGTGAATTAAAATAATTATTTTATTACATTTCAAATAATTTTATGTCCCAAAAAGTCTATCTTCTTTGCATTAGTTTTCCAGGCTGCTATGCTAAGACATGACAAGTGTCATGAGAGTTGAGAGAAATTATACGTAATATACATTAAGTGTCTCATATGTTTGAAGATTTGAAGTTCAAGATTAAGGTGTTGGTTTTCTGGTTTCCCTCTGGGAAATAAAAGAAAGTATCATTTTCCTTAAAATATAACTATTTACATAGAGCTACATTTGCCCTTAATGCTTTTGATGTCTTGTATTTGCAATATAAGTTAAATGTATAGATTATAAATATTAATCCTAGAAAATATTTAGATTTGAGAGTTACAACAAAATTCCATCCACCATTTGAAATATTTTTAGTCTATGATTTTTGTTGCCTTTTATAGTGTTATGGTTTATGTCTAGTTGGCCCCAAAGCCTCACGCAGTCATGGACTGGCTTCTAGAGTCTGTGATTAATTTATGATCCAATGCTAGGATTATCACTGTGAGTTGCTGCACCTGCCCTGGGGCTGAAATCTGAGTACGACGTAAGGAAGGGGGAGGGGCTTGTGAGCTGCTGCAGCCGCTACTCCTCCCTTCACTCTTTGCTGCTTTCTGCCCCCATGAACTGCTGGCTACGGCCATGCACCACCCTAACTCGGAGCCAGCTGCTTAGGGGCTGAAACCTGCACAAACTGTGAGCTAAAAACTTGCCTTCTTTAATTTTGAGTGTTGGATATTTTGTCCCAACAATCAGTGAAAAGTAACTAAGATAGACAGGTTTCTCATTTTTCTTGTTTATATCTATTGCGGAATATTCTGATTCCTAAGCATAGTTGTACCTTATCACAAAAACCTGGGTGGGACAGTCTGATCTCCTCCTCCTAGAACATTTGACATTTATTTAGACCTTGTTGCAAATTTGGCTTTTGCTCTTCTGAATAGAAAATATTCATACATAGTTAAAAATTTTAACTCTCTGGTATTTATCATTTTCACTTATTTTAAGTTTTTCTCTGGTATTAGTGTTCTTGTGCCTAATTCATTTATTACTTCATGTCCAGTACAGCAGGCACAATGTAATCCCTCAAATTCTCTTTAATCATATTTATGTTCTTTTCATTCAATCAAATGTGTATCATGAAGTATACAGAATAAATTTACTTCTAAGATTTTGTAATTTTCAAACATTTTATAGTATCATGAATGGGAAAACAAAGTCAAATTCCTATGTTTTACTTTGTATGGGCACAAAAAGGATAAAACCAAGGTGTCATAATGGAAATCTGACAAACTCTACCAAAAACAGACTCCAGGGCACAAAACTCATTTCAGATGAGAGTCCCTCTGACATTCTAGGTCAGAAAGTACTCCTGGAAAATTGGTTTCACAAGGTACCTTTCACTTTCCTCCAAGTACTTCTGGATCACTACAGCCCTGATTCAAGGGAATCTGTTTATTTATTTCACTGACCACACCATTCACATGATTGTAGTTTTACCAGTATTCAGAATATAAGGTTTGGAGGATTAGGGATCAATACAGATTTTGAAGATCTCCTGAAAGGGCCATAAGTAATGCTGTGAAAATGTGACTAGGTAGACAGTGTAGACTCCAGGAAGTTAAAGATGTCAGGATCCTGAAATATGAAATATCTATCAAAGATAGCTGAAGGCTCTGATTAGGGTCAGACACAAACAGACAATATATGTATACAGTCATCAGGGTACTAGTCATATCCTATTTAATATAGTTCTGGAAACGTTAGAAAAAGCAGTTAGATGAGAGAGATATAAAAGGAATAAGGATAGGAAAAAAAGAAGTTAAAATAATGTTATTTGCAGATGACTTAATATTCTACATAGAAGGCTCAAAAAGCTCCACCAAAAGTCTTCTAGATTTAATAACCAAATTAAAAGGCATAGTTGAATACTAAGACAACACTCAAAAAACAATAGCATTCCTGTACACAAAAAACAAACTCATTGGGACAGAAATTAAGGAAACCACACCCTTCATGGTAGGATAAAAAAACAAAAGAAATACTGAAGAATTACTATAAAAAGGAGGGGGATAGTACTCTGAAAAAGGAGATCAAAGAGGATATCACAAAATGGGAAAACAGCCCTTGCTTGTGGATAAGGAAAATAAATATTAAAAATGACTATATTCTCAAAATTGTTATTTGGAAGTAATGCAAAGCCAATCAAAATACCAGTAACATACAAAAGTAGCAAAAACCTTCCTAAAATTCATGTGGAACCAGACAAGACCTAGAATAGCGAAAGCAATTATGTGCAAAAAAGACAAGGAAGGAGGGATCACAATGACTGATTTAAATTATACTGCACGAATGGGGAAATGGCTCAGTGGAATAAATGCTTCCCTGGCTTGAGTTCAATCCCTGGTTCCACCAAAAATAAATAAAAATAAAAAAATAAATTATACTACAAAGCTGCTGTGATAAAATCAGCATAGTACTGGCAAAAATAGACCTGAGTTTCAGTGAAACAGATTAGAAGATGCAAACTCACGTCAAAGCTCACCAAGTAACCTGATCTCTTACAGCAGAGCCAAATATGTTCACTAAAAAATAGACAGTCTCTTTAACAAATGGTGCTGGAAAAACTAGCCCTCTACCTGCCAAAGATTAAAATTACCCCAGTATCTATTCCTTTGCACTAAAGTCAAAATGGATCATAGATATAAATATAAAAATAAATTTCAAGAATATTTTGAAAATATTTAAACATTAAATCTACTGGTTGAGAAAGCATGTTGAAATCTTGAAGACATAACTATATATAGGCAGAGAGTTCACGAACAAAACAAAAACTCCATGGGAAATCCTTCAAAGAATCCACAACTTGGATCTCATTTTATTACAAAGTTTTTGCTCTTCAAAGTAATGAGTAAAAAGACAAGCCACAAACTGGGACAAAAATTTAGTCAAATGTCCCCCAGACAAAGGACTTATATCTAGAATACATATATGAAGATTTAAAAAAAAGTGGACCCAACAGATTCAAAGATCCAATCCAAAAATGGGCACTGGATATAAATTCACACTTTTCTGATAAAGAAAACTAAACAGCATAAAAAATGAAAAATATGTTCCATATTATAGATAATTCAAGCAATGCCAATTAAAACAATACTGAAATACTATTTCATCCCAGAAAAAAAAATAATGGCTACCATTGAGAATTCCACTAATGGCAAGTGCTAGAGAGCCTGTGGGGAAAAGCGTGCCCTTCTTCACTTTTGGTGGGACTGCAGACTGGTGCAACCACTGTGGAAATCTGTATGGAGCATCCTTAAAAGTTAAGTTTACAGGTCTCATTCAAGTCAGCTGTTTGTCCTCTGAATATCTTCCCAGAATAATTAAAAATGATCATATCATAAGGATATATGTGCACCGATGTTTAGAAAAGCACAATTTGTGATAGCTAAATCTTAGAAAAAACCCAAATGCCTATCAATGAGGAAAGGATAAAAAAAATGTGTTATTTTTATATAACAGCATGCTACATAGCCATAAAGAATGAATTTGAGGCTTTTATAGTTCAATGGATGCAACTTAAGATCATACTCGTAAGTGAAATAAATCAGACTAACATGTGTAAAGATATTTCTCCCTTGTGTAAGAAATGAAAAGAGTACTTAAGGTCTAAAACGTTTACAAGAAAAAAATGAAACTAAGAAGGAGAAAGAAAAGGGAAAAAAAGACATACAAGTCAATTAAACTATTAGTTTTTCTTAGTTCATTGAAAGGAACATTTGTGCTAGTAAATATTGGAGAAGTTTAATGGCCATATCTTCTACTTTGAATAACTTCTTTGAATATCACAGTTTGCAGAGCCAGCCAGACAATTTCGTGGATTAAAGCGCCTGCTTACGCAGACCCAGGGGCAAGGAGTTCCATCCCTGGCCTCCTGAGCCAGCCCTGCCCCTGGGGCACACTGAGACAGTGATGGAGTCTGGGCGTGGTGATGCGCACCTGTAATCCCAGCACTTGGGAGGCTGAAAAACAAGAGGATCACTACAACTCCGATCCACGTAGTGAGACCCTGTAGACCCTGTACTAAATACATTTAAAAAGATAACAATATGCAATGTATTAAATATTAACAATCTGACTTTGTTATAAAATTTTGTTTTACCTTTTATCTATTAAAAAAAAAAAAAGTCTGGCACCAGAAACACAGCTCAGTGGTATAAGTGCCTGCCTGGCAAGCACAAGGCCCTGGGTTGGATCCCAGTGCCACATGCCATGTCATTCCCAGGCCGTGCCAGCCACCATGTCCAGCACGGTGGCACACGCCTGTAATCTCAGTACTGGGGAGGCTGAGACAGGAGGGTCACTATGGGTGTGAGCTGAATAGCAAAACTCTGTAACAAATAAATAAACAAACAAATAAATAAAAGATTAAAAAATCAAAATCTCTCTATTTAGGATTCTTAGTCCCAATTTTTAATGAAGTTATCTTTGTATGAATAGTTCATGATAATACTAAACCTTAAGGTTTTCTTTGTTACAATTTACTACAATCATCTTTGTTGAATTCCAAATATTTAAAAATGTGAAAAAGTTATTACCTTAACTATCATTCTTCTTCCTGGTGTGACTTTTTGTCTGATGGTGATATATAGATTTTAGCATTGTTATGTTTACTATTTCTATGGTAAATAATTAATCCAGGACTTTCTCTTAATCTATTTATGTCTTTTTTAAACAAAATACTCTCGGTTACATTAAATACATGACATAATACCAGAAACACAATTTCACAGCACTTTCCTGTTGATTCCATAATTTATAAAGATTCAACAAAATTTTGTATGGAGATAAAAAATTCATCACTATGTAATTCAAGAATTCAGTTGCACAACTGAAGTCTTATTTCCATAAAATACTGTCACTGTATTAACACAGTTCCTTCACTCTAACTTTCCCCTCTAAGTTTTAGAGATAAGTCTTACACTAAACTACATTTTTATAATTTAAAAAAACATTTAACTTTTTTAACAGCTACATTTAAATTTCTAAATGTTGCAACATTGCATTATTAAAATGCTGCAAATCTCTAGCAAATTAGGTTTAAGTCTATAAATACAACTTTTACTTTTTTCCCAAATGATCTATACTACTAATTGCGGGAGTGAAAGTGTACTTTTAGAGGAGATAATAAAACATGCTCATTTAGTTCCAAAAAAATTCAAGAGTCCTCAAAGCCATTCAACAGGCTTCTAGTTAATCAAAATGTCAGCATATCATGATACTTTTCTTACACTGCAATCAATTTAGTAATAACTTAGATCTTGGTAGAAAATTGGAAACCCTGGTTATCTATGATAAAACTTGAGCACAGTAAAAATTGTTCTTAATGCTTTTCTCTTTTGAAATTACTGAAATTTTACATTACTGTAAAATAAAATAAATGTAAAGCAGAGATAAACTAATTTTAAATATTTACACAGAGAAAACACTATTTAAAAATGAGCAAATAAGTCTGGGGGGATGGCTCAGTAGAATAAGTGCCTCCCTAGCAAGCACAAGGACCTGAGTTTAATCCCTGGTTCCACCACAAAATAATAAAATAAAATAAAATAAAAATAAAAATGAGCAAATAAGCCAAATGAATCAAAATAAAGTTTCATTCAGCACAATCTGTTCTTCATATACAGACCACTACCTACTAAGCTTGCTTTTGAGTAATTCCTAAATACCTTCACACACGGGAGTATATCTGGATTTCTATTTAATTATCTGACTTTAAATGACAAGTAGACAATTTAATAGAAAAAGATTAACGATAGAGTATTTTGCTTTTTCATGAGTGTGCTGATGATTCATCAACTCTTGTTATTTAACTATTTTATTAAAATGTGGTAAATTAAACTGAAAGAAATAGATGATTAAGCCTACTGCTTGCATCCAAGGTTCTACTACGCTAGGGTACTAGAGAGTAAGCTGCAATTCAATAGGTCTTCCAAGTATTCCCTAAAGGTAATGAAGTTCTTTGATATAAACTGTCATTCTGAAAATCAAGCTATTTTTTTTTTTGGCCAGCTTAGCCCACCCTGAGGGTGGGGCTGGGGTAGCATGTGGTTCTTGGGATAAAACCATGGTCCCCTGCACTTGCCTAAGCTTGCCTACATAGGTACTTTAGACTGCTAAGCTATCTCACTGGCCCAAATCAGGCTATGTTATAATAATGAATAAAAGGATCAAAGAAATTAGTAATACATTGGCTTAACACCTCTGAGCAGGTTTTCAGATGTGTTATCTTAGTGAAATAGAAGATGCTGATGGAATATGCTGAGACATGAAAGGTATTTCTGGACAAGGACCAATGGGCTGTTCCCTGATTGGATGTGAGCTGAGCTACATAAACTCCTAGCCACAGCCTTGCACACCAAGAAGGAACTCTGAGGCACCTGGCGAAGGAGTGCAAAATTTGCACGAAATTAATAGAAGCACTTATGGTCGTGTCAGAAAGAGATGACTGTTTCCTAAAGAATTCTGAAGGAGAAATGACTAGAAGACAGAGAAGAAGAGGGTAAACATTACTATACATTATATAATAAAATAAAATCCTTCTGACCAAACAGCAAGACTAGTGAGGTATCAGGCATGTCCTACACAAAGGCCAGGAAACTAAAACTCATGCTGTCAGTGTAAGGGATACACGTGTATGAAACTCGCTATTCTCACACACACAGGCTTCCTGAGGTGTGGTAACTGAAGTCAAGATTTTGTTCTGCAAAGTACTTCTAGTATTTTCATTGCAGTTCATGTAAGAATTTATTAGTTGTTGTTCTTTAGACATTGTACATACCCCAAAACCAGTTGATGTTGAATATATTGATGCTCTTTTATGAACACCCAATAGATACTACAAATTTTTAGAAAAGAAGAGGGCCAAAGGGACACCAAAGGCCCTTCTTTGGACAAAGGATGGGTGAGCAGCACAGAGGTTATGGAAGAAGAAGAGGGGCTGACAGCACGTCACTTAACCAACCACAGGTATGTCACTTTGTTTTTGCATATCTATAAGTCCGTTTGTGGGAGCCAGTACTATTAATCAAAACACAAAAAACAAAAAGCAAAGCAAACAAACAAACTTTGTGATTTAAGCCTTAGCTTTCTTTTTCCTGAGGATGGTTGCTATGTTCCATAATGTTGATTTTGAATTTGTGGTTCAGATTACCGGATAAAAGCATACCACATGAAAAAAAAAAAAAAAAAAAAAAAAAAAAAAAAAAAAAAAAAAAAAAAAAAAAAAAAAAAAAAAAAAAAAAAAAAAAAAAAAAAAAAAAAAAAAAAAAAGAAGAAAGAAAGAAAGAAAGAAAGAAAGAAAGAAAGAAAGAAAGAAAGAAAGAAAGAAAGAAAGAAAGAAAGAAAGAAAAAGGAAAAAACTTACAAGAAATTAGAAAGGGACAAGCAAAATTTAAGCTTCAGTGCTCCCCTCTGTAGCCCAGCAGAAATCAGCAGTACAATTATCTAAGACACTCTGCATACATATGTCCGTAACTCTCCCCTACCCCCAAGGCATCTCTTTTTCAAGAGAAAAAAAAATCCCCAGTAATTAAGATAAACTGTTTGGGGAGCTCAGTTAAGGAACAAGAAAGAAGCACATGGGAGGTAAATCATATGAACATCTGCTTAAAGACATGGATATTAGAATCTTAATAGCTCTGGTTTTGAAGCATCTTTTTTCTTCTTTTCTTTAGTTCTAATTTACCCAATGGCCAGGATAAGGGCTCCACAGTGTGCCACAGCAGAAGGGCAAGTGAACCTGCCACAGTGGGGCTCCCTACTTCTGAATCCTGGCCCGAGGAAATATGATAATTTGACACGATGTTGAAATTTTAAGTTACATATGGCATTTTCAAATTCAACGTGTATACTTCAATTTTTTTTAATTATCAAAATGATACATTCTAAGACTAAAAGTAACTGGAAATCTAGGAAGTGTACTTGAAATTCTAAAGGGATGAGGACTGGGATTTCCAAACAGGATTTATTAAGTTTTTAAGAAGTTAGCCCCTTTCCTTTTGAATTCAACAAACTAAATATTTATGATAAAGTGACTCTAAGGCAAAGATGACTAAACATACTTGCTTCCTTTGTTATCAATTTATAAATGCAAATATGTCTGTCAAGCTATAAATTCAAAAATGTCATTATGCTTATTATTTCTATATATTTCATCTTTAACATATGAAAAGTGCATATATGCATGGTATATAAATTGCTGCTAGGAAATAAGTAGGAACTCTTCAATGGGTAAATTGAATTTCTTACAGCCTTGGGCCAACATGCCTGCCAGCACCTACCTCTCATCCCCTGGTGACCATTCTAGCTTCTGCTTGTATGAGTAAATCATTTGAAGTTCTCTATGTAAATGAGAACCTGTGCTGTCTTATGTGACATCATGTTGTCCTCCAGTCCCATCCATGTTGTCATGAGTCACAGAATTTCTGCATATTTAAGGTTAAAATATACCTTATTTTGTTTATTTATTTATATTTTTGTATTTTAGGGAAGGGTCTAAGGGAGGTCAGGGTCTCACTACTAGATCGGACTCAGTGAACCGCCCGTTTAAGCCTCCCAGGAGCTAGGATTACAGGTTGTGTCACTATGCCCAGTCTCAGTTGCCATCATAGGGTGCTCTGGGGGTGGGGCTGGCACGGCAGGCTCGGGGATCAAACCCTCAGTCCCTGTGCTTGCAATATATCTCATTTTGATGTATTGTTTCTTTATACATTGATCCAATATGAACATGTAAGCTGATGGCTTACATGGCTTGCCTGTTGTGAAGGTTGCTAATCTGTGCTCAACAGTGTTTTCCTGTGAATATATATGAAGTGATAGGGTTTTTGATTAATGCTTACTCCATTTTAACATTTGGGAAAAACTTCCGTCTCTTTATAACAAGGTCTAAATTCATTTATAGTCCACCAACAGTATACAAGATTTTCACACCCTGCTCCTCTTTCCCAACACTTTGTTACTCTTTTTCTTTCTGATTATATTTTTTTGAATGACATGTGTGTGTATGTGTATGTGGGTTTGTCTGTGTTCTGCATATATTTTACATATTAACTTCTCTATGGCTTGCAAATATTTTGTGCTAACTGGTAGGGGCTTTTCAGTGTCACCTTTGCAGTAAAGGCCTATTTCAATTTAATTAAGCTCATTCCTTCTGTTTTTGCTTTTGTTGCATATTTTTTCTAGTCAAGTTTGAAAAGTCTCTGCATAGATCAAACTTGTGTAGTTTTTCACATTATCTCAGTTTCAAAGGCTACCCTTGAGTCTTTAATGCAATAATTTTAACCAAAAAATAATTCAAAAACACACAGTGGGAAAAAGATGTTTAAGAAGTAAGGCTGCAAAATTTAGGTATTATAAGTAGCACAGTAAGTTCATATATCTATTCACTACATGTGTTTTAAATAACATTTTTATTATAGGATAAAATTATATGTAATAGTATAAATTTTATCTATAATTTTGCTTTTGGCTTTGTTAGTTATCTCTTATTTGATTACAAAAAAGACAATTAAAATAATTATAATATTTAAGGTAGATTTAAGAATAATTGTAAATTATATAAAAAGCAATCATTTATATAGATATGTTTTTATAAATTATAAACATGTATTTTATAACTATGTTATGTAAATATATGATATATACACTATCTTATATTTGATATATATTATCTCCCATAGTATGGTTTATATTTTAAGACTTTCACTAAGCATTTGTATTTGTTACAGCATAAGAAAGATACTGATAATATTACACACCTATGAATACATCTTTTTGTATACCTATGTTGGTACTCTATATTCACAGAAATACAAATCTATAAAAAACATTAATGTGAAATTATAGGACAAACAAAAGTATGTCTTCAAAAAAATCAGTATCTTAATATTGCTCCCCAATGCAAAGTTGTTTAGATAAAATCTGCATACTTTATAAATTATCCAGATTATAATGTATAATTGTATTTAAGAATTATTTCACACACTTCAGTAACAACAATATCAAACAGATAACATAAACACACAGAGAATCTGTTAGGATATTTATGCCCATTTTTTACAATGATGATGAATCAAGTTAAGCTTATCCTCTTTGGATTTGGTTGTTATGGTTTTTCTTCTAATTAGGAAGAATCACCTTGAAAGTAGCAGTATGCAGAATATATTATTTTCTTAGACACATTAAATAAATTGGCTTATATGTTCTTTCTCATTTGTATTGGTCTAGTGCATCTTGCCAAGGATAGTGATCTGAACTTATCTTTCATTTTCTGGAAAAAAAAAAAGAGGTTTATTTCATTCCTTTAAAAAAGTGCAGAGTCAAAATTTGAGTCATCTCAAATTTATGAAATGAAAGCTAACTGAGAAAATAGGAGAGAGAAAAGGATATGTCCTAATGTAACACTGAAAAATAAGATAACAAAGATCAACAAAATTTAGCTAGACTATACATATTTTCCTAATAATTATAAATTTTTATCCCCTCTAGTCAAACTCAGAAAATGCAATTTAGAGAACTTTTCATATAAAATTATCAAAAGTCAAACTCATGAAAATTGTTATATATATTTATTTCTAATTCTTTACAAATCAAATATAAGATTGAGTAGAGACTAGGTTTCTAACCCCAATGAGAGTTAGCTAAATATAAAAAATATGTAGCAAGGGATAGTTACATTTTAGGATATTAAGCTTGGGAATCCCTTGAAATGTAAAGACTATTCCTTCTATGTTGTCCCATTTTATGTATTAACTTATACAAACTTCCTTATGAAAAGTAAATCGACTCTTTCGTTTTACACACTGTGAAGGCTTAGGTTTACAGATTTCCCCAAATTCTCATGCAGTCAGAGGTGAGGCTTTTTAGAGGTGGCTTAGTCTAGAGTGTGTGACTGATGAATGTTGCAATGCCAGGATTAAACGTCAGTGATTACTAAATCAGTCCACTGCTTGTTTTCATCTCATCCTAGTCTTGGTAACCTTGGAGACAATATAGGGGACAGAAAGAAGCTTGCCGTGTGTCTCTTGGCTACTCTGCGGCCTTGTGTCCAACATGAACGTTTTCTTCTTTGCAATGCCTGTCTGCCATGCCACCTGACCTTATAGCCAGCTATTTAAGGACTGAAACCTCTATGAACTCTGAGTTAAGTTAACTTTTACCCCTTTAACTTTGGGTGTCAGGTAAATTTTTTTCAACAATGAAAGAAAGGAACTAAGTTTAAATTACACTAGTCAGTTATGTAACTATGCAATATAACCAGCTATCAGGAACATTGTTTCCCATCTGGCAGTAATTCTAATGCAATTTTTTCTAAATTATTAAATAATTAAGCAACATTTATTATAATTTCTCAATTTGAAGAACCTTTTACTTCTTGAAATTTTTTTAGGTTGTCAAAATATCACATTTGAACCAAATTTTGTGCCTTTAATCTTATTTTACTTTAAATTCATATTAATATTGCTCTTGCTGTGACAGCTACAAAGTATAAGTCACCCCAATCATAATTAACTTATGTGATACTGGGAAATTTTGACCACTCAAGGAATTACTTTTCTATTTTGATCACTTCTACATTAATGGTATCAAATATTCATATTTTGGAGAGAGAATTACATATTACTTTGTAAATCATAATGGATTTCATGCTAATTTTACATTATGTTCATGAAAGTTCAGTCAGACAGGTTTTCTTATCTTTATCTCTGTAAAAATAAATAGATTGCTGAGCCTGTGAGCCAGAACAGTCATAGAAAACATCCCAATGCCCAAGGTAGCTCAAAATCTTTTTATAGGATTCAGCTTGCACACAGGACTCAGTTGCAAATGGATTAGCTGACAGTTCTGGAAACCGTTTGTTTTGATTCTAACCTTCCTCCTGGTATCCCTCCCTAAATTCTGCACTGCAACCATCTTAAGCTTATCGCTGTGGTTCCAATAAAACAGGCACCTTCATAGCTCTGACATTTACCTCAGGCTATTTTTCCACTAAAAAACCATATACACTTCTCTAGTTTTGAAGTTCTATCCATTGATCAAAGTTAAGTGTGAAATGTTATCTCAGCAATTTCTTCTTCTCTCACTTGTATTTTGACATTTTCTTGTAAGATATTGTTAGAAGTACAATGAATATATTATAACCATTCAATTTGCTTTAATTGCATTGTAAGTAAAAACTATTATGACAATAGAATGAATTTAAGTGGGGAGAGTATCTTCACAGTATTTAGGGGAAAAAGGAGCTCAAAAAATGCTCATTAAAATCAAACCTTTGTTTTTCATGATCACTATGTCAAAACTGTTATGTATTTTAGAGTAATGAGTAAAAAATAAAATCTTACTTCTTAAGTAATAACTTTATGACAAGTGCTATGTTAATTAGTTAATTAGTTATTTTATGTAATTGTTGCTAATTCCAGCAAAGCCACAACAGTCCCACAATGGCTTGGATACTGAGTTAGTGGTTGTTTAAGTCATTGTTGCTTAACCACTTCCTCCCCAACTTCACTGTGCTCAGGAGAAGAATCTAGCAGACAACATGTTCCAACCTACAAGTTTGAAGAAAAAAAAATACTGAGTTGGTGATTAACTCAAGAATAGAACCATGTTTCACAGGGCAAGTCAGTTTACATCATAACCTTTTAATTAATGTTCTCAGTCTTTTAGAAAACCAGTCATTCTGTTTCAAAAATAGTATCCTTGATAACGTAGAATGACTTCTATCTTCTAACACTTTTAAAGTTTATCACAGTTTTATATTTACTATAAACAATAACAGAGTAAAGTCAGTTCTTATATATCCCTTGTCCTATTTATCCTAAAAGTGACATCTTAGATTAGTGTCACGTAATTGTTAAAATTAGTGAACAGATATTAATACATTATTATTAACGAAAACCCTGACTTTATTCATATATCATTAGTTTTTCTCTAGTGCTCTGTTTTTATAAAGAGACTCAAAAATTATGTCACATTGATTTGACTTATCATCTTTCTAGGGCTCCTATCAGTTATCGTAGTTTGTCAGACTTTTTTTTTTATGACCTTGACAACTTGGAGACAGAACAGTGAAAGCCTTTGCAGAATGCCCCTCTATTGGAATTTATTTTTCTCATGTTTGGTTTGAGGTTATGGGTTTGGAGGAGGAAGGTTACTGAAACAAAGGACCATTTTCGTTGCATGATATTAAGGGTAAAACCTGGCAAAATGATTTATGAGTGCTAATGCTGTCCTTTATCACCTGGCTGGGAAGCATTTGTCTTGTTCCTTCCCTCTAAAGTTTTAAAACCCCTGTTTCTATACTGGAATCTCTGGAAGCATGTTGCCAAGTGCAGCCCACACTGAGAAGCAAGGACACCTCTTCTTCCTGGGAGGGAAGTGTCATCATAAAATACTTGCAGTTATTCTCCACGGGCGATGTCTGCTTCTCCCACACTTATTCAATCACTTAGTTAAAACTCACATAAACACATACCTTTCTTTCAGATTTGGGTTATAATTCCGTATGCTTAGTTTTCTTGTTGGCGGGGTTGTTGCAGCACTGAACGCTGGACCCTGAGACCTCTTTTAGGTAGATCCTGTGCAATGTTTCCATCCCCCACTTTGTGTGTGTGTGTGTGTGTGTGTGTGTGTGTGTGTGCACATGCATGTGTGTGCATGAGTGTGCATTTAGTGCTTTGTGATTTCTGGATCTATAACACACTCTAGTCACAGTTTTCAAATTGACTATAACAGCTCTAAAATCTGTCATTTCTTTTTGGAACCAAGAATACCGTTTCACTGAGGAGGGGCTTTACAGTCTGGGCTCTGGCTGCTACATGTATGCATGGCTATGAGGATATCATTTTTTTCAGGCTCTTTCATCTAAATGGGAAAATTACTATGTGTATATTAATGCATTTATTAGTCTTTTTCCTGTCCATTTATATGTATTAAAATGTTTCTGTGTGCAACCTTCTATATTTAGATACATACAAATATTTTGCTCATGTTTTCAACTTAATTCTGCAACCATACAGATCACCCTAACTTCTTGCCTTTATGTGAGCTTAAATTCTTGCTCCAGCAGTGTGTGAAAACCCCAGTACTCATCATAGACCTTCATTTTATGTTATTAACTAATTCTAGATACATAAATAACACTATCAAAATTATGATTGTTGTGTCCCAGTGGAAAGTTATTTTATCAATTGGTGTACAACTTTATGTTCAATTCCTTTGCCCTGTGCTTTTTGCTTGGTTCTAAAGTTGCTTGCCTCTGTATTTTCAGACCTTCAACTCTACCTACTGATGTTGTTTCATGCATTGCAATGTACTTAGACTCTTGCATCACAGCCTGAATGTTTCTGGGATTCTCTGGTCTCCCAGACGATTTTGTATATATTAGTATTCAGTCTTTGTGCTGTAAAGTTTCCTGGATTTTAAACATGCAAAGGTCTTGTACCATCATTAAGTTATCATTGAGAATACTTTTCTGCCTTGAAGACCACCTGTGTACCATATTTCACTTTATACTTTCCAAGGACATCTGGCAATTGATTATTTTTCACTATTTTTTACAGTTTGCCTGTTCCACAATGTCATATAATTGGAATCATATAGCATGTATTTTTCCAGGAAGAAAATATATATTTGAACATATCGCTTAATGGAATTTTCATATAATACTGTGTGTGAATATCTGTGTTCTTGTGGGCACAGTTATAATCTACAATTTTTCATCAAAAATCAGAATATTAAAGAGTCCTTAATATGTAAACTTTATAATCCTAGTACTCTGTTTTCTATAACTTTTGAAACAAATACAGTGGTGCAGAGAAGTTACATGTATTCATACTGCTGAAAAATACTGATTTAGAGCCTCACCTGTGAAGCTGGGCTTTAGAACTCTGTGGCTCACATCAAGAACACTCAAGGATTTATAGGCGGATGTGCCTGTGGATACACTCAGATGCAAAGCACATCCCTAGATGCAGCCAAATGCACATGTGAGGCTTGTGAAAGTGATGCTTTATCAGCAGCTGCATGAATCAAATGAGACCTGCACGTTCTAAACCTAGGTGATGAAAACACTTACAAGGAAAGTGTGCCTACACATGGAGATTTTAAAAAAACAAATTATAGGAAAAGAAACTACACATATGTGTATTTGTGTGTACATTTATACATGCATGCATTGTACATTATACTTATTTGAATTTTGATTTCATGATGGAAAGGAGTAATAAAGATGAGAAATAATATTGTGAAGTCTGATGTTTTTGAGGTTAACAAAATGTCACAAGATTTGTTTTTTTAGTTACACAGAGACAGTGAATCACAGTTCCTATTCATTTCCATAATCAGAAAGATAAATAGCTATGGTCTTTAGTATATGGTTCTGATAATCTATTTTTGATAAGTCACTTGTATTCCATGAATTTTTCAGAATACAACCTTACCACTATTCAAGAAGTGTTTGACACATTACTCTATAAGGGAATCACAAAATAGAGTAATGCAGGCCAAACATGAAACATCCCTTATTATGCTGTGATATATAATATGCTACATAAATTTGAAAGAACGGCACTGCAACACCAATAGGGGCCAGATTTATTGGGAAGAAGAAGTACTCCATCAGATGCACATTTCTTTCTGGACTTTGTGATAAAGATCTAATATGCTCGGTAGAATCTATTACAATGTATGAGTTTTACCAGTTCTGGGAAGATACTGCTTGTATTGGAATCAGTAAAGAGCAGAAATCACACCAGCACACCACAGTCGTCTTTAAAAAGCATACGTCTATGATATGACAAAGTGGAACTGAAAATGTCATAGGCGAGTATTTCACTGATGATTTATTATTAAAATATAAACTTCATTTTAAACAGGAATAAATTTATTTTTACAGAGTATGACTTAGTTAACATAGTTTGGCACCAAATATGTGGACAGTGCTGTTCTTTGTCTAAAGCTGAGTGTTAGAAACAACTGGTCTCTTTAGGATCATATGTATAGGCACCTTAGTTATTTTGATCAGGGAAAGGAAAGGGGATCTTATATAAAATGGAAAATTGGGTTAAATTAAAATGCCAAGAAATCGTGCTGATTATGATCCTAGATAATAATGATGTTCTGCAATATTTCCACGTCAATAATACATCTTTGTATTGTAGAAATAATATCTAACTGCAGTTCTGTGAAGAAGAATGAAGAAATGGTCATGCTCTTACTTTACATATGTTAATACCCCAAGAAATAAATGCATTGCTTCAGATTAAACAGCTGATAGATAATTGCTAAATGTATGGATAGTTCTTCTTTCTTCAAACCTTGTCCTCTTCCCACAAGAGAATTCATGTTCTGATTAGGAAGATGGGAACTGATGTTTTCTGACCCTAGTATTGTTCACCTGGATATAAAATATGACCTTTCCTTCATTGATTTACCTACAAATTAAAATATGGAAATGAAGTAGCAAAGCAATGCTTTTATTACTAACATTTTGGGAATTTGCTTAACATAATCCCCTTACTGGCTCACCTTTATCTTTAAAAAGATAAAAACCTACCATAGCAGAAATGACATGAGATTACAAGCGAAGATAACTCTTAATAGGTCATCGGTGTGTCAAATGCTCTTGGAATAATTTTAGTTTTTTTAGTCTTATGCACACATGCTTAGAAAGTGGTGAGCTCCAACAAACGTTTGTAGCTTTTCATTGATGAGATTTTAAAAACTGAGGACTTAGTCTCTTTCTAAAATACAGATGTAAAATACTAAGGTACATGCCACAATCTATTTTTTAAATTTAATTTAGAAAAGTTCTTTTTTCTTTAGTATTTTCTTCCTTCCTTTCTTCCTTCCTTCCTTCCTTCTTCCTTCTTCCTTCCTTCTTCCTTCCTTTTTTCCTTCTCTCTCTCTCATATTCTTAAATGTTCTATAAATCTGGAACATTAAATATTACTAAAATGAATTATAAGAGTTCATATAAACAGCCATGTTTGGAGGCATACACCTGTAGACTCAGCACTAAAGAGGCTGAGGCAAAAGATCACTGTAACTGGCTCCATGAGTTCAAGGCCAGCCTGAACAACTTAGAGAGACCCTGTCTCAAGAAAACAAACAAGCAAAAACTGAATCTGCATGATTAAAAATGCTCCTTTAATCATCATGCCCAGAGCCTTTGGGCTGCATTTGCTTTCCCGGGGACACGTCTATCCAAACCCAGGCTCAGCCTACTCCTTTCTGTGACCATTGCCACAATTTCAAACAATGGCAACATTCACAGCACAGGCCAAAGAACTAAGAAAAATAATTATACAATTTTCTCTTGGAATTCTGTTTTAAAATTCTGTGGAGAGCAGCAATTTCATATGTTGAAAAATTTCTTCCAGGACAGCAAAATTCATTTGAGGAAGGAGGTGGTGAAGTAGAGAGAATGGAACATCTCCGGGGCGGTAGTGCTTCCTGTGAGAACCTTCATCCCAACTCAGGTCGTTCAATCCCAGACATGAACAAATCCTGCTGTAGTGCAAGCATGCGCAATTGAAGAGATAGCTATGTGTATGCACTTTCACTAGGAAAATGGTAATGTTCCATAAAAATAAACATTGAATTAAAAACTATCATAGGGTCTTACATTTTTATATGAAAAATAAGACTGGAAACTAATAAAAATAGTGTTGACCAAAGCCTAAATTTGTAGATGTGTAGAGGATTGCTTTTCCTTATCACTTACTATCATTAGCTGAACTGGCTTATAAGCCTTCCTCAGTAGCTCTCTATGAACTGCTATTATTTGAAAAAAAAGTAGAAAATTAGGTCACTTTTTTCACTTTTTCACTTTGGATCCTATAAGACGTATATTGCAGATAATAAGAAAAGTATAAAACTCATATGACTTTTTATTTAATAGGAAATGCATTTGGTTTGCTCCTGCAATGTGGAGAGATTTATTCCAACACTCAGGTTCTGCACAAAGGTCAACACAAGCTCATTATTACTGATTTAAAAAAGCTTGTAAGGGAGCAAACTATCAAGCTGGTGAGCCAGTCTAACATGAGTTTGGCTTGAGTTACGTGCTCCTGGGGGAAGTGTGAAGGTCTTACCATGTATGAGAGCTCACAGAGGGAGGGCAGGGAGAGGCAGCAAACAGAAATCAGAATTAGTGCTTTTGCTAGTAATACAGAGTTTACAAAAATATGCATTTTCAAACATTTTGTGTCTGAACCCTAAACAGGCTTCAAATTCAAAACAAAATTAACATCCATAATTTCATCCATTCAGTTCACCCAAGGAACTAAAAATAATTTATTTCATTTAGATGTAGTTTTGTGCAAACAAAGGTGGATTTAATGATGCTTTGAGGTCAATATCTCAGTCTATCAAACTGATAATTTATAGAGAGAAGAAAATCACTTTTCTGTAATAATAGAAGCTAAGTTCAGATCTAAATGCCAGAAGGTTTATTATATGGTAGGATCCAGTCTCTATTTCCAAGAAGGAACCTAGGAAGCTGCACTTTCAGCCAGGCATTGTGGTGCAAACTGTAATCCCTGAAGTCAAGGGGCTAAGGCAGAGAAATTGCTGGGAGTTCAAGGCCAGCCTGGGCTACAGAGGACACTCATGGCCAGCCTGAACTGTCTATTTTTGCTTGTTGTGTGAACAAGCAAAAATAAAAGAGAAATAGAAGAAGAATAGACAGAAGAAACGTTGCATTGTTAGGAAGGTTGGAACTTTATTTTCTGAAGATAGATGAACAAAAGGGACAAACTCTTCCCATCAGTACCTTTATAATGGCGCCTAATTCCACTCAGGGGTACTACTCTCATGACTTCATCATCTTCTAAAAGTCCACCTGTTAATGCCATCACATTGCCATTGAGTTTCAAAACCTAAACTATTGAAGGGAGACATTTGACCCATACAAGTCCATCCTTTGGTGATGTTACTACAGAATGTATCCACAATTCACCCACGTGGACCTGATGCATATAGTTTTACCCAAGACAACGAAAAGTATTATTTTATAATAATAGCATCTTGGGACAAATACAAAATGCACAAGGAAGATATTAGCAACATTCACAAGTATGTATATGGAAATATACATATATCCTACTAAAACTTATTTTTTGTCCTTCATTAGTAAGAACAAAATGAATTTTATCTGTTTATAAAATGTCCAAAATTTATTTGAAAGATATAATTATAGAATTCTTAGCTTGTTAGACCGGGGAAAAATGAAGCAAATTACTGAATTTCACATTTGTCTTAACAATGTGAAAAGGCAGGGAAGAGAAGTCTTACAGAAAAATCACCTTTCCTAGGTGATCAGTTTCAGCAAATTCTAATCAAATTCAAACAAAACCATATTTTTAGTTCTCTTTTATAACTCTCTAGTGTTGTTCTGTCTTTCAATAGCAGGTAATTGGAAAAGGCACTGTGCATTTTTACAAATGTTTTCCTTTGGATTTCTGAAAAGGTGACTTTTTCAAAAATAGAAGCCGGAGCATTTGTAAGGCAGAGAAATCTCATATAATTAAAGCCTCCAGCTGCATGCATTTTTAATATCACAGACAACATAGTAATTGACATATGTTATTCTAGATCACACTTCAGATTTTAAATTATTTTAATCTACTGAAATGTGTTTAAGGGCCCTAACCGGATATACTTTCAGTAATTCAGCTTTTAATGACTATCCTTCACTTCAGAGCTACCTTTGATGTTAAAATAGTCTAAGAAATAATGTAATTTTCCCACATGCTGGTTGGGTTAGAATCAGATGTTTCTTAAATATTTCATGTTAGAACTCTTTCTGACCCTACCACTGTGAAAATGTGGGGAGATTTTACTAACAATGATTTTATATCTTGTAGTTCACTAAATTAACTGAAATGATCAGGACCTCACCCGAAATTGATTGCTGAGCCTAAAATAAGATTAAAGCAATGAATCAAAAGGATATAGCAGATGTAAAAATACAAAGTATAAGGATAAGTTCAGAATAATTAATATTTACAAAATGAACTCTAAAAGACGGTAGAAAGTATGAAGCTTGCCAGCACTTTAAATCTAACATTTTAAATGGGTCCCTGAACTCAGAAAAGAGTAATAATTCCTTCTTATTTGCTGTGATGCCAATTGGAATGATACTACAGAGTTTAACAATGATAGTAATTTCATAATTCCTGTGCATATTTCTTCCAGTGCTGGAAGCTTCTTGCCATCTGACTGCTCAGTGGGTGGCCATCTATACGCAAGAGCATTCAAAAGATTCCAATCACCTGTCTTGCATATAAGCCAAGTCATAGCTTCTACATTCATCTTCTAAAATTGTTTAAACAAAACGCAAAATATATATAAAAGAAAATCAAATGGAAGTAAATAATCATTCTTTAAGTTCTGATTATTTTTAAGGAATTATGCATATTTTTAAGCATACAAAGAGAAGATGTCAAGACAATTTTCCCCCAAGGAGTTTCAATATACCTTAGAATATTATGAAATAAGTGCATAAACTAATATACTATGTGAAAAAGATTAATATCAAGGGAGAGTAAATCTGATCATGTGGAGTCGAGAGGATAAGAATCATTTCCTTAGGACAATAAGGAAACATCTCATACTAATAGTGAAATATGAATTGCTTTTAAAGGAGTGGAGAGGAAGTGTTTCCAACCAGAGAATTAGCGTAGAGCATAACAGATCAGCAAGTGGTCCTGCTTGGCTGTGATATAACCAAAGCTCAGAGAAACAGGCGCAGCCCCCGGTCTTTTGAGGCTTTGTCATACCAGCAACACCTGCACACTTCAAGGCCTGTAATTTTTCTAAGTCACATTTCATCCTATATTTACGATGAGTGCAGAAAAAAGAATGAGAGTAGCAGAACATCTTTTTTATATTTGAATCTGAATCTTGGTACCAAGAGGAACAAGACAGTGTATGTTACACTAACCCCTAGGATATTTCCAGTATGAAGAACTAGTATTATTAAAGTTCCCAGTAAAAATACCTAGTAGTAAAGTGAATTAGTAAAATATTTAAATGACTTATAATTAAAACCCACTACAATGACTAAATAACTTTGATCACAAGAATATGTACACTGCTAGCATATGCATTAATTCAAGTATTAAATAATGTATTTAAATTATTCACAATTTATTAAAGCAATAAAAGACCTAGAATAAATTCTTATATATATATATATATATATATATATATATATATATATATAGTCAAATCAAACCAAGCAAGATTTTAAAAAGTGTACAAATAAAATTCCTGAAAATAAGAGAAAAACAAAAACTATATATTCATGATATGCCAGAAACTGAGGCACGCTATATCTCATATGGCATATGAATAAAAATAATGATAACATCTACCTAAAACATGTAGAAAATGAGGCTAAGAACATGTTTCAAGTTAGAATGGTTATTATTTTTGAAAATGGAGATTCATATTTCTGCTTCTGTCTTTCCAACTGTACCAATGGAAGAAAATGTAAAAAATAATTCCTCAAAAACAAAGATCGGAATGGGTAGAAGTCAAAAAAAATGTGGGTTAAGAACACATTCAAAGGAATCATGAAGCAGAGCAATGAGAACAGTTATCCAACTGTGTGTAATGTAATAAAAGCAAGATTCAGATTGTGAAAAAACAAGTGAAGGTTACTAACCAAAAATTCTGGGGAAGATATAGGAAAAACTGTAGATAAATTCTGTGGCTTTATATTGTGAAATATCAAGTAAGCATCATTGATATGATAGAAAAGTTAGGACAAACAGTAACTGTTGCAACTGTTAAAGAGCAATAATGTTTTGTATCCCGAGGCAAAATGTATTCATTAGCTTTGAAAAATATTTAATGTATTAAATGGAATTTATTTTACTTTAGTTCATTACTAAGTGAGTTGATCACTAAATACTGATACTGAAAAATAGGAACCCCCATATAGGAAGTGCAGAAGGTTGTGGCCTCGTAATGAAAGCTTTGTGGGCATTTATACAGAGTATCATGTGACCCTGAAGACCAGGTACAAACTTGATAAACAGTAAGAATGTTACAAGATCCATACTGCTTATTTTCAAATCTCATTAACAAAGCAATGGCAATCAGAACAGTGTGCTACTCAAATATACAACCAACACTAAACATCCAAATATATTTTTGAGTATATATAGTAAAATAGTTTTCTTTTTCTTTTTCTTTCTTTTTGGTGGAATTGGGGATTAAACTCAGGCCCTTGTGCCTGCCAGACAAGTGCTTATTCTACTGAGCCATCTCCCTGGCCTCTACTAAAATAGTTTTCAACAAGAGTTCCCATATTGTTCAATAAAAGAAAGGACATTTCTTTAAACAGAATTCTGGCAAAAGTGACATTCACATACAAAAATAAATTTGGATTTATGCCATATATATATATATATATATATATATATATATATATATAAATGATTAGCTGTAATAGATGAGGCTATATTTCAAACAAAGCCTTGTGATATCACTTTTAGACATTATGTGTTTGTTATGGTACCAAAGTAAATCAGCAAAATGAAAAATTGGGCTATAATAAAATGGACAACTTTTCTCCATTAAAGAGCACTGTTGAAAGAGGGGGAAGGGAGTCCTCTGAAAGGGAGAAATATTTGAAGAACTGATATCTGACAGGTGGTTTATATTCAGAGTACATAAACTATGACTACTCAAAAATAAACAAAAAGGGCCATGTAGGCAATTAAAAACTAAGCAAAGTATTTGAACAGCTATTTCTCTATGAAAAAAGTACTCAACATTATTAGTCAGGAAGAAAATTAATGCAGGTCAAAACTGCTATGAGATTCCACTCATGCCAATTAGAGTACATATGTATGTTTTAAAAAGAAATACAATAATAAGCACTAATGAAAGTGCTAAGAAATTAGAAAATGTGTTTTCCTACTGAGAATGCAAAATGATACAGCCAAGGTTGAAAATAGCATTGTGTTTCCTTAAAATAGTAAACATAATATTAGCATATGATACAGCAATTCCACTTTTGAATGTTTACCCAAAAGAAGTGAAATTGAGGGCATGAGGAGAGATGGGTTCAGCCATGCTCACTGCAGCATCCATTTACAGGAGCCAAAAAATAGATGCGCCCCAAGTGTCCACTGACAGATGAATACTCCCCCAAACACACACACAGAATGCAATGCGCATGAGCAAAAGGGAGGGGTATTCCAGCACTGGACAAAACAAGAGGATGTTATATTTGTAATGGCCTAGTGTGAAAGCTCTGCAATTCCTTGAAAAAGATGGGCTTTGCATAGTCTAATTTATGGAGCTAGAAAAGATTAAGGTGGTTTCCAAGGCTGGATATTACTCAGTGAGTAAAGAGTTTGGTTTGGAAACTCTTCACATACTCCAGAAAGAGTTCTAGAGTATGTCATGGTGAATAACAATGTGAACGTAGTGAACACTACTGAAATGTACACTGGAGAACTGGTAACATGAAAGCTCATGAAAACAGGGTAAGTCCGACGAGGAATAGAGTAGAGGGTTCAATAGAAGAGAGGCTGAACTGCGAGGCAGTCACAAGGACAGATGAATAAACACACACACACTCACACTCAGGTTGAGACCAGACTTTGAACCTGAGATCCTTCCCTCCTGTCCTCTGTCCCTGTACTTTGAGGACAAAGGAAGGGATTATTTTCCTCTCCACACACATGATTTTGGGCAGTGGCTGCTCCCTAGGAGGGATTTGCACCTGGAGGGAAATTTCTTCAGAGGCCAATTCTAAGATGGGCCCAAAGTTGAGAGTGATCACCACCAACGCTCCCAGCAGCTGCGGGATGAGTGTTTCAGAACTAAACAGGGCATTTGGCCAACACTTCACACCATGCTTCACCGTCTATATTTCTTTTCTTAGGGGCTGGAGAGATAGCTCAGTAGAATAAGTGTTTGCTTGACAAGCACAGGGTCCTGAGTTCAATCCCCAGTACTGCCAAAAAAAAAAAAATCTCTGTATTTCTTTTCTTTCTTTCTTTTTTTTTTTTCTTTGAGAGACTAGGGATTGAACTCAGACCCTTATGCTTGCCAGGGAAGTGCTTATTCCCCTGAGCCATCTCCCCTGCCCTTGTCTGTATTTCTTGATGCTGACCTTCTGCCTTGGCAAGAGTATTATTTTTTCACTCTCCTGACTGTCTTTACCCGCACTCTAAGAGCCACCCCAGACGCACTGTTGTACATGGCCTTGGTTGCACTGAAATAGATGTGAGAGTTTCAGTATCAACAACATTTATGAATCCAACCTAATAGGGCTCATTTTAAACTCACAAACCAGTTGTTTCCACATTCCCTCACCCCTTGTAATGTGTCAACTTGGTTTTAGAGCTTCTTCAGTTCTGAAATGTATTATTTCTTCCTACTCTAAACTAGTAACATTGGTAATATTTAACAATTTGTATACATTTCATTCATTTCTTAGTTATCTTCCCATATTCCCTTTCAATTTTATTCCACAAAAATCATTCTTAATTGCTTGATTAGCCTGAAAAATCTAGAGTGAATCTTCTGCTAGATAAGGAAATGGCATCAGTGTTTGTGTTTCTTAGTGCCTTAAATACATATTGTAAAGTTTTATGCCATGGTCTCAGAACAAGAACCTGTGGCTAAAATCTGCTTACTTTGAAAGGATATAATATGTATATCCTTTCAAAGTAAGCAGATTTCAGCCACAGGTTCTTGTATATATATATATATATGAAGTAAAGAAGAATAGTTTGGTTATAAAATCTGTGTATTTTAGCATTACTTACATATTACATTAATAGTTTATCACTTAATGAATATTTTCTATATAATATACATTGTGAAAAATACTTAAGATGTGATAGATTTCCCACTAAAGCCACGCTACACAAGAGGAATTACTCCTGTTTTACACATGAGGAATTTTTACCTCATAAAGGCAAAGTTCCTCAGCACAAATGTATAATATCCATCAACATTAATTCTGAAAATGTCATAGGCTATAAAATAGTCTTAGAAATCTTGTGTCCAAATCACCCAAAGACAAATATAGATAGATTCCATTACTGTAAATACATACCTATATGAGAAGATATTCTAGATTTATAATTTACTTAAATAATCATGGGATTTAAAGATTGTGTATTCATATGACACAAGTTTGGTTAAGAAACCAATAGATTTTATAAACTTATTTCTGCAATGTGCTCAATAATGCTTACCTATAGAAGCTTGCTTTGTTTTGTGTGCAAATATTTTCTTGAAGTTAGGGAATGATGATAGCTTCCAATCAAATCTTATTCTTTTCAACCTTGTGTATAGAAGTGCAGAGATGCTAGAAGTACGAAATGAATCCCTGAAGTTATTCAGCAAGAGTGTGCAATACTGACTTTTCAATAGTTTGAAAGTGATTTTATAGTAACGGTTTTGATCTACATAATTTTACTTCTGGTGTTTTAATAGAACCGTTAATAATAGTAATAACAGTTCTAAACACAGCATCAGATGTTTGGAAATTAAAATACAATTGTATGACACTGGAAAGTGAAATTCCTTGTTATGTGACCTATTAATGTTTTAGTTTACCTTTTTGCAATAAATTGGTTCCTATATTTTGGAATTGAAATAACTGAGAGAAAATGATTCAACAGAATGTAAAAGGTTGAATATTACCATTTATAAAAAGAAGGGAAATATATTATGCGCTATGGTCACTTTCTTAACCTTTTGGTTCTACAGAAAGGCAAATTCAGTGTATTGAAAAATTATGCTAATGTTCACTTCACATCATAAATATAAATGTTATCAGTTGCTAATTGTGTCAATAAAGGGAAAATAAAGTGAATTAAAGCACAAAGGAAAATCTAAAGGAGCTAGCTCTGTAACAAAAACTACAAATGTGCCTAGTGTCCTGCTAGGAAACCAAGGGCATGTGTTTGTGAAAAACCTTGAGCAGAGCCAGGGACACAGCAACTTGTTTGAGCTGAATTTGTGTGGCTTCCCCACACAGCAGACAGCTATTATAACTTTATTGTTTCAGAATATAAGCCTATTATACTCTGCAAATGAAGATACTGACATTTTGCTGCACTGGTTGAAAAGATTAACAGTTCTCAAAGAACAGCACCAAGTGCGCCAAATTAAATATATTAAAATGTGACGGCTTAACGTTCAATGTGCCCTCTACTGTAAAGGCACATACAGTGGAGTGCAAATGTCCTCAGTGACCCTGTTGAGAATGCAGTTGCATGTCAGTTTTAGAAAAGCAATTTACATCTTTGCTAGTTGGTAATAAACCATGGCAGGATGTGTTTCTCTAAACTATTAATAAGTATGTCTGATGTTGATGAAAAGTGAAAGAAGACATGTTCAGAATCTTGATTATTTTTAGTTACTTGCACCCTGGGATACCTTGGCATGCTTAGGAAATTATATTAAAAACACTTGATACGTCTTTAAATTTTTAAAATGTAGAAAATATGTTTCTAAAACTTCTTGAGTCCTGATACTATTCTTCAACTCTTTTTCACTTAAAATTTCCTTTTATTTAGTCTCACATTTCTTTTTTGGCAGAACCGGGGTTTGAACTCAGGCCCTTGCGCTTGATAGGAAAGCACTTTTTCCACTGTCATCCCCCCAATTCCTCATGTTTCATTTTATTTTAAAAAAAACTTATATTCTACATCAATGCAAATTCCATGGAACCCTAAGTTATTTTACCTTTTCTAACTTCATTTTACTTAAAAAATTGTTTTTTTCTATGTACTGTTAGATTCTTTGAAATCATAACTTACTTCACTTTTTCCAAAATCATATTCCTCATATAAAATAAACATTGAAATTGATACAAAAGCCTCAGGATTAAAGGCTAAGGATTAAAACAATGCAATATTTTAAGGCTTATATTTCAACTTTATTTCGTTGATTGTAAAGGATGCATGTTAGGCTACTACACTATTGCTGTAGAACACATATATTAATTGGATAGCACATGAGAATATGAAACATGTTAGAATAATAAAGCATATGACCATAGTAATCTGTCACATATGCATTGCACACACTTCTGATATTTAAGAAACAACACTTGGGAGCAGGCATATCCTTACTAACAGAAAATATATGTTGACTTGTTCAGCTCCTGTCCTGTTCTGATGCCACTGGTGACAATCAGCCGTCCTAACCAAATTCACTGTTGATTCTCTAAAGACAGAAGTTAGCAGCATATTTTACTCTCTATACAAGAAACACATAGTATTCTAAAGGCTGCCCCCCTTACCTCAGTGAATACATAAGCCATATTTATCTAAGTAGGCTTCCAGATTCATAGGTAAGAGAAACATGCACCCCACCCAAGGCTAGGTCAGTCTTCATATGTGGCTGAGTGTATTCTTCCTATATTCAAGGAAAGCTTCGTTTATAAATGCGAGCATTCATTTCTTTATAAGCTTAGACATACATATTTATTAGACATAGTGTTTTTATTTAACCTGAATCCATTTGTTTTATCATAATAGAGTTGATTAGTGGACCATCATGTTAACTGGTTTAAAATGCACTATTCACGAAAGTGAGGAAGCCAATTGGCTGACATGGGAAACCACGTAGACCCTCAGGTTTTCTCAGCATTATGAGATGAAATACAGGAAAATGAAAAAGCAGCAATAAAATATGTGGAAGGAACTTTGCTGTCATTTTCTAGGACTGGAGACAAAAAACATAGTAAAAAAGTTTGAATTTCTCGGAAAGACCAGTGACTGATAGTTCAAACTAGTTTTTTTCCCCTCTTTGTAAGGGTTAAAAATTTTCCTGAGAGAAACCTATAAGTATTATAACATAAATATGCCAACATCTCATGGATAAATTCTTTGAGGGTTCTGAGTGATGTTTTTTACAGAATGTATTCTTATTTTCAAAATAAAATCATCAGACTAAACATATTCAATATGTTTAGCTATGTTTCATGTGTGCTGGTAAGAAACATAAAAGATTGACATTTGAAAAGATTGAGAAGTATTAAGATGATAAAAATTGAAGAGCTTTGTTTTTGAATTGGATGATGAGTGAAACATGCATAAATTTGATAATTTCTTGGTTTCTATTCATTTATTCATACTGTAAAATACTGAGTGGTTACTATGCATTTCCACTCTTACAAGTGCTACAGAAAATGCAACAAACTCAGTAGAGGATGTTTATTGCAACAAAATTTTGTCTATCAGAAGATGCAAAAAGCTCACAAAAGCTTTTGTTTCCCACACAATTCACTAAACTTTTATTTATTTATTTTTTGTTTTTTTGAAGTACAAATATCAATGAGACAGTTTTAAAATATCTTGACAAGATGGATTTGATAAATTAATACACTGAAAACTGTTTCCATAATGCTTTGGTATCATAGAAGGTGCATACATGATATTATACTTACAGACATTATTATACCGTATGTCTCTTATCAGTAAATAAATAGAGTGTAGCTGTTTGCGTATCTTATTTTTTATACCTGAATTACATCAAAGATTTAATAATTAAAACTTTCTACCTTGTTATTTTCCTAGTGGTTTTCCATAGTGCTAGAAGCTGACATAATATCCTGTCCAACCACCATTAGTGCAAATCTTGCCTCTCGTAGAATTATGTAGAAGCCCAGCGTTATCTATCCCAACTGTACTGTCCATACACACACATCATGATTCTTCCTTTGTGTACCCCTTCCTTTGTCTACACCTGTCAGAGATGGGCACTCCATTGTCATTCAACAAAACTTAGGTTCTCTTCTCAGTGAGCACGGGCTCTTTTCTGTTCTTTTGTTTTATCCTGTACTAAGGATTGAATCACAGGCCTTTAGACTGGACTTTATTCCCAGCACTATTTATTTAATTTATTTTCAAACACAGTCTTATGAAGTCCTGACTTTCTGAGGCTGAGCTTGAACTTGTGATCCTTATCCTCCAGCTTCCTACAGTACTAGAATTACTGGTATGGACCACCACACTCAACAGTTATTTTTGTTTTGAAACTATTGTTAAAATATAATTGATGTTATCATGGATCATTGAAAAAATGAATCAAACCAAAATGAGAGATCACCCCGCTCAGAGTAAATGGCTATTGTTAAAAAGTAAAAACTAACATTGTTAGTGAGGTGAGGAGTACTCTAATACATTAAAGGTAGAAATATAAATTAGTATAAATATAGTGGATAGTAGTTTAAAACTTAATCAATAAACTAGAAATAAACTGTATGTTATCTAGAAAAACCACAATTGAATATGTACCCAAAAAATATAAATGAAGTCAGCATGTGAAAGAGTCATATGAACTTATGTGTCTATTGTGACACTATTTACAATAGTTTAGCTGCAGAATCAATGGAAATATCCATCCGTGGAACAACAGACAAAGAAAATATACTATAGGGAATGTGTTTCATTTGTGAAAAATACTGAAATTCTTTCATTTGTAGCTACTTAGATGAAACAGGAGGACGATGTTAGGTGAAATAAGACACGCACAAAAAGACTACCCATGGTCTCACTTGTGTGTGAAAGATAAAGAAGTTGATACCATAACAAGAGAAAACACTTCAGCAGAGGCTGGGAAGACTTTCCGGGTGTTGGAGAGAGAATACCTGACACACACAAGAAAAGGGTAGTAATGGGAAGAGCAACTTCTAGTGCTGTAGGGTAACTAGGGCTGTAAACAATTAATAGACTATCTCAAACTCACTAAAAAAGGATTTTTGAAAAATAACTTTCAAAGTATTAAGAAGCACTTATGGCCTATAATATGTCACCTTGTATTGATTTTCTCCTTTTTATATTTAGGTCTTTGAAATTCGTCAACTGTTTTCGTACATTAAGGAGAAAATGTGGACGTGTATCTTACAATCACTTAACCAGGCCACTGCCTCAATCCTGTATAGAGAGGGAAGGAAAAAAGTTTTCGTAATGTTCCAAAGACTATTAAAATTATCAGATTCACTTTTATTCCCTTTCGTGGGCTTTTTAAATGTTTTACAACCTGGATTAAATAAAAATTGAAAGAATTCCTTTGTGAAATATTCTCCATGAAAATCATTGCAACCGTTGTTCTAAAATGAGAGGCCTCACTGGTGCTGATATTCAGATTCCTGGGGACTGAGCACAGTGAGCACATTATAGCTGTCCCAAAGGAAACCAAAGCGCATCGTGTGGATGGGACTCTGGTATTCAGTGAAAGGGGAGATAAATCTTCTGTATAAGAAAGTATCTCTAAATCAAGTCCTCACTTATGAAAATTAAGATAAAGTAAGTTTTCTAAAAATCTAACAAAGCAGTAATTCAAGGTTATAAGAAAAAAAATAAATGCACTCTCAGACAAAACCTGATTTATTGTCAGAGCAAACAAAATCTTCATGAAGAAACCAATAAAGACATACTTTAGAAACAAGGAAAATGATCTCATAAAGATTTTGCAATGCAGGAAGGAAAGATTAATAAAAACTGGCAAGCGGTCAGGTAAGTCTAAAACATTTATTCATAATAAATCTTGGGTGCATGCTCCAAGAAATTAAGAAAAAGTGAAAACTAACAGAGAAATAAATCACATATGTAGAAATCTTGACTAAGAGCACTCATGTAAAACTGACAAAATTTTAAAAAATCCAATAAAAGTTGATATTAATAATGTATAAATGTGATTCAAAAAGAATTAACATTCTCATTTGAAAAAATTGCATGAATATAGCTGTCACTACAGTGACACTAAAATGTCTTAATCACCCTCTCTCCCTTTAACATTTTCCATGGTAAATTAAGAAGAATACAATTTTCACTGTCTTTGCTTTAGTTGTTTCCGAAACTTGGCCCTGCTCACGTTACTTTTTACAGAATCTGAGGTGGATTTTTTTTAGTGCCCTTTTCTAACTTTATGAATTGTTTTTCTCTGTAAAGAAGATCACAGGTCCTACAAACACAATGTCTCATTCTGGCTAGTGCAGCTCCTGCAGGGAAATATCAGCTTTATCTTCCAGATCAGCAGGATAAATATGAATAGAACCAGCTGTGTATTGTCTGAGCAGTACTGTCAGATAGTTTTACAATGCCAAAAGGTTGTTTCAAATACCTCCTTGGATCCCTTTGTTTTAACTACAGTTACTGAATGATCCACACCCAATTCTAAAGTTGTACTTTTATATATATTTAACAAAGCAAAGGACTATAAACAGAAATATGAATATGAGTAAATTATTCATTGAAAGTTATAACAATCTTTTCATGTGAAGAATGACATCTAAAATATAAGACTTTGTGTACTTCTTTGTTTTATTTGAAGCATCTAATAATCATTTTTGGGAAAGACAACATAATGTGGAGATAAGTCTAAATTATTCGTAGAATAACTTAGTCTTTATTTAGATTTTATTTTATTTTATTTACTTTTTTTGCAGAACCAGGGATTGAATTTAGTCTCTTGCACTTGCCAGTCAAGTGCTTATTCTATTGAGCCATCTCTACAGCCCTTATTTACATTTCAATATCTAGAAGGTTACATGTGATGATTGCAATAGTATAATTTCATTCTTTCATCTTTCTAATTATTAAGGTATTAATATTTGTTCATGAATGAATGAATTTGAATTTTTAACCCAGAAAAGTGCATTGAGCTGTACATGACAATAATATTTAGTCAGGTAAATTTTGTGCATGGAAGTACATATTTCCAAAGTATCTGGCCATATGATTGTTATGGTTTGTGTCTATTTGTCCCCCCAAAGTCTCATGCAGTTATAGGGTAGATTTCTATGCTTTTGTGACCAATTCATGATTCAGTACTGGCATTATGGATATGAGTACTGCTGGGGCTATGGGTATGAGTTCTACACCTGGCCTGGGGCAGAAAGTCTAAATGCAACATAAGGGAGATAGACTTGCTCTCTGTAGCCATTGTTGTTGCTATTTCTCCCTTCATTCTCTTGTACTTTGTCACTACTGTGAACAACTGTGCTCTACTATGTGCCACTCTGCCTCAGAGGCAGCTGAGTATGGGCTGAAACCTGCAGTGTGAGATAAGTAAACCTTTCCTTTCTTCATTTTGGATGTCGGGTATTTTGTCTCAGGAACAAGAGAAGAGTAACTGACACAGATTAATTTCAAAAGAAGAAATATTAAGAGTCTCCTTTGGAAAATATTATTTTTCAGTCCAATCATATCCTCCTTCCAATTGTGGACAAGCACAGCAATGTTATATAAAAACATTAATGTTTGAGGAACTTGGTTTCTGTGCCAAGAAGTCTGAAAAGCAAGGTGTCTCCTATCTCCATTCTTTCTCAGAAAGTCTAGAAGACAAGAGAGATGCACTGCTGAGATTCTGTATTATTGAGCTTCTCTAGAGGATGACAGTCAGTGAAGGAGAAAGAGTGAGGTGGAGAGAAAGGAGAGAAGGAGAGAGAGAGGCAGGGAAAGAGACACACACTGGGAGAGACAGAGACAGAAAGAAACAGAAACAGACATAGAGAGACACAGAGAGACAGAGACAGAGCTACAGAGACAGACAGATAGGGAGACACTGATTTTAAGTGAGGGGATTTATGTGTTAAGCTTTCTGACTTACTGATCAAGAAGAGATATCTACAATGCACAATAGCTGTCAGTAGAAAGAAAAGCAAGAGGATCCAAGAAGCCAGACGTCTCCTAAAAACACAGACAGAGGAAGCAGTGCTGGTCCACAGCTGAAGGGCTGGAAGCTCCCTGGAGAGTCACTGATGCAAATTCTCATTGAAAAGCTTAGTGAAGCCACAGTCTGAAGTCATAGGCAACAGCAATGGGAAGGACATAGCCAATCCAACATGAGCAAGCTTTCACAGACATGCTAGTTGCCCCCTTCCTCCCTCTTTTTGCGTTTTGTTTGCTTTATCGGGTCTTTGAGCCTATTGTATTGTGCCACCCATAATCACGGTATGTCTCTCTCCTCACTTTGCTGGCTTACATGGTAAGCATCACTATAAAAGCCTCAACAGAGTATCCTAAAGTGTGCTTTGCTCTTTTCCTAGGGATCCTTAGTCCAGTGAAGCTGACAATCACGATAAAGCATCACAGATTCTTTGGCAGTGAGTACAGTTTAGTCTCTACAGCTAGAATCTTTCAAGGTGAAGATTCTCCTGTATTTTTTCATGTGGAAGAGAAAAACATCAGCCTTCAGTTAATGTGAATCCTGCCTGCTTAAGAGAACACTCTGGATTTATAAGACTCAAACAGAAAATTCAGGTATTTGTGGGTAATGATAGTAAATGCAATGTTACCCATATTCCAAAAATGTCCAAGTACTGTGAATCCAACACTTCTATGAAGCTTAAAAGACACCGACAACTATTTAAAAACAAAAAGTCAGTAGAATAATCTGCAAGACCTAGAGAACCTAGGTTATTTTAGAGTGGTTCTAGGTAAAAACCTGTGTGATATTCTTTCCCATTGCTTTCTTTATTCCACCCTGGAGGTCTTAGAAGAAATCAGGTACAGAAGAGAAGCTTCTCACATCTCTTTTCTGGCTGCAGCCAGCTATTGTCACAATGGGTATACAAATTAGAATCACAGTTATGAATATTATAAATCTTAGGCACTATAATTGCTGAAGTCAGAGTGACAGTAATTTTAAGTTATCACTGGACTTCCCAAAATTGAACAGAAATGACAGGGTCTCTTCTACTTTTGTTTTAGTGACAAAAACTTGTTTCTCCTCACTTTTAATGCTGAAGGAAAGCAGAAGGAGTAAGCAAGCAAGCTCAAGGAATCTTACAATTATGCTCAATATCTAGGTGTATGAAGGAGTTGTGTGTTGGTCGCAATGCAGGCTAGAACATATTTCAAGCATCAAATCAGCTTATTTACCCTATGAAGACAGAATGTAATGAGAAAAAAAAAAAATGATAGCTTTTTTTAAAAAAAATTCTGTCCTCAGTATCACCATCTGGCAGTTATCCTGTGACAATTACTGTAGAAAAAGAAAGTGGCTCTTATCCCAGCAGTCATTGAAACGCACAATAGATATTTAGAAGAAAGAGAATCCCCAATCATATTCAACACAGATGTCAGCGATGCAAAATGGCTGCACAGATCTTGACTTCATTCCTCAAAGTTTCACAAGGCAGATGACAGATTTTGATCACTCTTCACTTTTGAGTAGAATGATTAGTCTAAAGCCAGGTCTCTGTGGCTGGATAATACCGTCACTGGGGCCTCATGACACTGTGCTGAGGGCTTTACCCTCCGTAGTGCACGATATGCAGTAGCACTCCTGGATTCTCCCCTCAGGATTCTGACACCTCTTGACTGAGAGCTGAAAATATAATCAAACACTGCCACATATTCCTCCAGCAGTAAAATTGTCCCTTTTCACACACCAAACATGAAAACCACTGGCTTAAACAAACTTGATTACATTTGAACATCTTTCTTTGAAACAAAATAAAATATTACTGATTTTCACTGAACAGTTTTTAAATCCTTGATAATTTGAGACAAAAATTTGTGACATGGTAAGTCACATTTTAATAGACCTGATATATTAAAGAGTATGGAAAATTGGATCGATTTCCCTAAAGACACTAAAACTCTTCTAAGAGAGTAAGTCTCCAGAGTATTATTAAAATGCATTGGTATGTCCATTTCCATGATTTCCGGGATGGTATTATATTTGTCTATACTCAAACACATCATTGTGTACATACTAAATGTATGCAGCTTTTTAGATATCAAGTTTACTTTAGTAAGGCTATTTTTAAAATTTAAAAAAATGTCAAATATTGGAAAGCACAAAAATTCTCATAAACTCATTAATCACTGAAAATATAACTATAAGCTAATTCTGTGTCTAATCTTGCACTAACTATGAGAAAATATTAGCAATCCTATCACAAACATACTGTAGCAAAGACCTCTGTCTCCTCTAGTGTACATGAATGTCATTATAAAAGCCACAGCTCTTCCTGCTACAATGCATTTTATTCCACATATAATCAGCCATAATAAAATAATCTCTTTATAATATTTGTTATTTAATCTCTTATAATATTGGTATTTAGTATCTTTATAAAAGAAAGGTTTGAATATATTTTGATTCAATGAGATATAATTCTATTCTATGAATTTTAAATATTCATATTATATTATATATTTTGTGATGTTTTTCACAAATTAAACATTTAACTCTAAGAATAACTTTTGGTGGATAGATTCTCTTAAGTCTAGACATGCACATGAAAGCTGTCATATCCCTGCCCACCTAGAAACCTGTTATGAGAATAGTCTTGCTTCAGTTACCATAGCAATGAATACCAGATATATGAAAAAGAAAGTAGCTCAGAAGGCCAGTATTCCTGTGTAGATCTTGTAAAAATCATTATGACACTGATATACTTTAGTGAAGATGAATAGCCCCCATTACATGGTGATATATTTTGTTTCATGGAAGTGAAAAAGCTCAAATATTTAATGAGAAGCATTTTAAAGGATCCTGCTTTGTTAAGCATATTGATTACATTAAATTAAGAAGGAACATTCAATATAATTTTATTTACTTTCTTTGTGTGTGGCTGCATCAGTCTCCCGGGGGCAGGACTGACACAGCTTGTTGTGCTGGGGATCAAACCTCAGTCCCTGTGCTTCCTAAGCAGGTTGTAGAAATACAGATTTGAGATAAAAACCTAATATCCTAAGAGAGTAGGGAACAACAGACAGAGCCCGAGGGTGTTGCTGTCTTTGAATTTCCCAGAAATGGGATTCTAGATAGCAGCTTCTCCTGCAGGTGCCCTGAGCTTTGATCCCTTGCTGGAATGTTACCAGCTAGCAATTGTGTGAAGCTAGTGTTAGGCAAATGGTGGAAGTTAGTAGAGATAACAGTTTGTATTCATTTAAGTAATTATGCACATTTCTTAGCCTGTCTTTAGCCTTGAATAAATGTGAGATGCTTCTAAGGCTCTGGGCTCACTTGGAGAGAGATTCATCTCAGTGAGATCTCTGAAGCTACTTTCAATAGGTCTCCTCTTAGTTTCTTTTGGCACCAACCAGTCACATACAACAGCAGGTGCTTTCGACCTCTAAGCTATCATGCTGGCCCAATTTTATTTACTTTAAATATATATTCTTCTGCATTTTTTTTTTCCTCAAATGAGCCCAAGTTCATTGACATACACTGCAAGGAAGAGGTCCCGGCATAAGTAATGCATGTATGACATAGTTCTCTGTTCTAACTCTTATCACAAGTTTTACTCTGTACATATGTACTTGTGCAGTGTACGTTTTTCTGCATAAAATAAGAGCACACTAACTTGCTAATCAAGCCTATCTAGGAACCTGTGTCATAGTGGCCTTTACTATTTTGATCTGCCACAGACTGTGAGTGGTTATATTACTGCTAAATGTGATAATATGTGAAAAGTTATGCAAAGTTATAGAATTTTTGACTTCCAATATCTATTACTATGGATTAGGGAAAAAAAAAAACCCTTTCTGTTAAACTGATTTTAAGAAGGTCCTATCATTAGTCACTTTAGGCCATGCCTAAAAATAACTCCACATCATTTGCTTCCTTATGCTGATCACAGAGATAAAATGCTACTGTTCAACAATAATATTGAAAAATAGGCACTGCAATATATACTTAAATATAAGCATGAATTGGAGGGCATTAGTACCCCACCATTATTCCTATGTGATAACGTCCCTTAGTACATGTATAGTGTTCCTGAAAAAAACCTTATAGAGTGCTCCTTAAAAAAAAAAATTGCTTCCTCAACTCCCTGTTAACCTCACCTAAATTTCCTACATCAAAGGCAAATAAAAAAACCAACAAACAAATTGTAACTAAAACTAAGCTAAACATTATGATTTGGGGGGTGGTGGCATACTTAAATACACAGTAGATCACTGTGTAAGTTCCTGGAGAAATCACTTTAAGGACTAGGGATAGCAAAGAGGTGAAGAGTGAAATAACACAGACAATAGTTTCATGTGAAACATTGTTATGACAACCCCACAAAGGGACAATGCAGTAGGCTAAACTCACTCTCATTAAGTATGCACAAAATTGTGTCACCAGACAAAGGCATTATTATAGTCAAAAATTGTGGTTTAAATTAGACAATCAACATTCACCTCTGTGACAAAAGCTTAAAGTCTATTTAATAAATTTCCAATGAAACATTTATAGATGGATACAAATTCTAATTAACCAAGGGACATTTCACAAAGGGAAACTAATAACAAGGCTTCTAACCCACATCCCCAGATATTTTTCTTTCAATGACAAAAAATAATTATACATACATACATATATATATATATATATATATATATATATATATATATATATATCCCATTATATTTGAGAGAAAATACAATGGATGTTTAGTAAGACTTTGAATGACATAATCTAATGAGGAAAATGAGCCATGGATTTTTTCCTTTTATTAAAATAACTTGTAGTATTATTTTAGGCTTATTGATATCAGTCCAAGACCATTAATTTCTGTCTCAGAAAAGTAGTGTATGGAACAAAATAGTTTTAGAAATTAGAAGTGGAACTGGAAATGTTCTGTACAACCACTCACCTTTCTACCACCTGTTAATTACAGTCAGTATACACTGAACAAAATCTGCCCTAAATTGCAATTGCAGACTTTATCAATATGGAATAAACCAGCCTATATCGAATCTGATTTTATCTTTAGCACATGTTTGTGATAAGAAGTGAGTACATTCATTGACAGTGGTGGGTATACCAATGTCATCAATCATAGTAATTCTTGTCTCCTTCCCTTCTGACTTTCACTCACATTCAGTGTTTAACTATGGGTAAAAGGTCTTCTTTGCTTCAAGTGAGAGTTGTTTTCAAATTAAAAAGGCTCATATAGCAATTCCACAATGAAGTTCTGCAAGAGCAAATGTCATCTCCTTTATCAGCAGACTGTGGCTCATTTTCTAGAATGATTCTTTCCTCTGGCTTTTTGGCTCCTAAGGGCAGCACTGCTAGAAGTGACTGCTGGGTGGGGTAAAGATTGTCACGTACTGCCTCTCTCCAGTTTTTCCCCCTCCATTAATGGGAACCATGTTTCATCATTTTCCCAGAAATCTCTGACTTTCTAAGTTTGTATATTTCTCAGTATTCCTGTCAGAACAATTTTTAAAATACACTTAAAGAAGATTTATAGCATGTGAAGTAGCATTAGGAATAGCAAGTCTAATGTGTATGCACTCTTGTATTTAAAGGTTATCAGGGAAGACCTCTCAGAGGAGGTGATTTTCTTTTTTTTTGTATTAAATCAATCATTATTTTTTCAAGTAGTACACTTACAATAATTAATACATTGCATAGAGTTGTCTTTGTAGTAGTTATTCATAGTACAGGTGCAAACATGATATCTTGTCTAAACAGTGTTAGTTCAAAACTTTCTTCTCATTGAACTAAGAGAAAGAAGCTTTATATCTATGTATATATATATATATATATATATATATATATATATATATAATTTTTTCATTACTAAATGGTCCTTCATTTATATCCCCTCCCTTTTTGTACTTTGTAAGAGATGGGTATTCTGTGGCCATTCATATATTGTAGCTGCATGAATTCAGCAAAGTAATCCAATGTAGTCCAGTAGTCTATAATAGTGTAAATGGGTTATCTTCATGACTGGCACTGTCAGAGGTTGTTGACTTGAGTCTTTTACAGCTCAACATATTAATATGGCCCTACTTTGTATATCTCACTTTTATACTTTTCTACTGGGTGGTTAAGACCAAGATAAAGCAAGACCTATAAACAAAAACATGTAACTTTAGTATCTGATATGGTCAGTCAAATCCCCTTAGGATTTACCCTGAAACCTTGTAAAGCAGTTTGTAGATCCTTTGTCAGTGTCAACTATGTCGATGAGTCATGGCCATTGCTTGACCAATTTGCTCTCCATGAAAGCCTGAAAGAACGTTTTCTTTCCATGTCACTCTCATTAGGCACACTCCACTTCATTAATCACTTTCTTCTATGGCCTCATAATCTCCTTGATCAGAAAATTGCTTCTAATGTCGTATCAATTACTGCCATACTCTCTCTTAAGTAAATGTTTGTCTAAAAAAAATGGTAACAAATGAAAACAAGGGACAAGAAAAAAAATCATAGAACTGTCCTGCTACAATACTGTATATGGTTAGATTTTTAAATTTTTGTGTAAAAATTTGTAAAGGCTTATTTTTTCCACTTATTTTTTTTCACATCATGTACAGATTTAAAGTTTAGCATATCAAGGATTGATGGTAAGTACATTTTCCATATTATATCTAAGGTGTTTGATATTCAGAAAGATACTGATGTTAAGCTTAATGGCCTATGTCTTAGGGTAATAATATCATTAAGTTTCTCTTCTAGAGGGTTAACAACTTAAGTCTTCAGACAAAAACATTAGAGAAAAAGAAGGGCTGCAAAGCCAGCCGACACTGTGGCCCTAGCCCTTCAGGGTCAGTGAGGACTCAGAACATAAGAGAACATGTACGTTAGCACTCTGTAACTCAGCGGTGTCCTAAATTTTCTAATTGAGGGGGTGATTTTCATGGCACCCTGGAATCAAAGGAAGAACTGAGCCATGCAAGTACTTGGAGGGGGAAAGAACTACTTGAGAGAACAAATCCAAGGAGCATATGGCCTGTACTTTCCTGTTATATTTAAGTAAGGACAAGGAGCCCAGTGTAACTGCAGGAGAACGAACAAGTGGGAGAGTGATAGAAGAAAAAAATCGCAGTGATAACAGCACTTGAGAAAGGAAACTTAATATGAAAGCTTATAAAGTGTAATAAACTACTGTGAAGAACGTAAATTATACTCCCAGGCCAAAAGTGTGTGCATGAAGCAGTTTTCCCATGGCTGCATCCAAATACTTGTCACCCACAAATTAAAGGAGTGGTTTAGGTTCCCTCACTCCATAGTAAATCACTGGGGAAGAAGGAACTGGCAGGGCATAGTTTTCTAGTCCATGACAGCCAGGAAACAGCATGGTGGTGCACAACCACACAGGAAGGAGCTGGGCCAGGCAGCCCAGGCCTCTGTAGAAACGAGCTGAGCCATGGGAATTTGCTAGGCATCTATTAATTACATGGAATTAACAATCAGGTTTAAGAGTCATTGGGAGATATCAAAGAGCAAAGTGGTATCCTATGACTTCCTTTAAAGTAGTCGCTGAACAAAATAGTGTAGTGCAGGAAATACGTGAATCAGAGGTCAGTAAAGGAGTTGTAAAGGACCAGACAAGAAACTATGGTGGCTTTGGCTTCTGATACACCTGGTTAAGATGTGGTGGGTACTTGTATCTTTTTCTTCTTTTTTTTTTTTTGTTTTTGGAACCGGGGCTTAAACTCAAGCCCTTGTGCTTGCCAGACAAGTGCTTATTCTACTGAGCTATCTCCCCAGTCCCTGATCTATTCTGAAGATAAACACAATAGTTAACTGACAACTCTATAATTGTGGAAAATATCTAATATGTTTGAGAATTGATAGCAAAACCTGTAATTCTTTTTGTCTTTTAGTCAGGGATTTGACTGATCATCATAATCAAAGAGCAATATTTTCAGTCCTGCTTTAAAAGCCTATGGAATGTCAAAAGACAGGAAAGGGGAGCCAGGGAGATGGCTCAGTAGAATAATTCTTCCCTGGCAAGCACAAGGTTTCTGAGTTCAAACCTCAGTTGCACCAAAAAAAAAAAAAAAAAAAAAAAAATTATGGAGACAGAGTTAAAAAAAAAAAGTTAGGAAAGGTCAGAAATTCTTATTTCAAGTATTCAATTATAGGCCCAAACTCCCTCATAAACAGTCCAGTGGCATGTACAATGAATGTGTACATAGAGCTTTAGCACCACAGAAAAGTGACTCACTATGTTTAGGAAACACTCAGAGAGTCCCTGTGTTGGAGATTATTTCACACAAAAATATAGAAGCAATGCTTGGAAGCACAAATTGAAGTGGTCCAGTGAAAAACTGAATTAAAAAAAAAATCAGCTTTTACCAGAAATCACAGAAAAAGCAACTTCGATTATTTATTTGTTTGTTTATTTGCTGTTCTGGGGATTGAACTAAGGACCCTGCATTTCCAAGGCAATCACTTATTCTACTGAGCTGTCTCCCCGGTCCTAATTTTAAATGGAACCAGGCTCTCTTGAAATCTGGAATAAGAATGAGAAGACAGTGTGTAGGTAGATATGTGCTTGCTCTTAGGGCAACTTTAAATCTCCTAGCCTCATTATCTGTGTAAAACAGAAGAAAAGCTTAAAGGATGAGAAAATAACTCATGCTAACTATTTGCGTAAAAGTTTTTAGGGGAGCTGAGAGTTTTTAAAATCACTACAGGGAAGAATGTACAAGTGACAAACCAAAGGAAATACACAGCTGAAGTTCTGAGGATTCACCATAGTATGTAACACCCAGAATAAATCAAATATTAAAATCTAGTCACTTGTGTCTGCTATATTGATTTTGTTTTCCTTTCATTCAGTAACCTGGCAAGTACTAAGAGTCAATTCAAGTTTGAGAATTATGTATTTTGGGGATGAAAAGGTCTACATCAGAACAAATCTTAATTTTTTTCATCTGTTTAAGAGCTGTGTGAACTGAGTGTGGTGGCACATGTCAGAACTCACCAGGCTGAGGAATGTCATCATGAGTTGGGATCAGTCTGGTCTACACAGAAAGTTCAAAGGCCAACCTGAACTCCGTAGAAAGACGTTGTCACAAAACAAAACAAAAGAGTTGTGTGAATTTAAGCTATTTAACTTTGCATCTCCAAAATGTCTTATTGACACTACTTAAATAAAACTTAACTCATTAAATTCAATAAAACCAAATGAATTATTATCTGATAAGTAGTAGTCTAAAACTAGTAAGCACTTTATTTTGCTGTTGCTATTTTGTTATGGAGACTATATACCTAAATGGCAAAAGATAAAGTGTCAGAGTTCAGAACATTAAATTATGCATAAATAACTTTGGAAGGTTCATACATACAAGAATTGAAATATAAAGTGTTGAAATAAATCATTGAAATATAAAGCAAGAAGTTTCTTTGGTGTATATGAAAAACATAAAAGTTGTGTAACTTGTATTTGTACCTTTCCAAGCTCTTCAGAGCTTTGTGTGTCATTTTCATGCTAAGTAATGCATTTGCTAGTGGTCTTGGCTTTTCCACACAAGGTAACAAATAATAAATGATTATCTTTAAAATTATTTTTCTTTAATTTCTTAGATGGTAATTCAAAAGACATGATTTTTGCCTCTTAGACAGTTCTCTCTGTCTCCCTAAAGGAAGGAATATTGAAATCAAGATTTGATTCTCTACTGTGACCACTACATTCTAATATTTTCAGACTGTGTAGCTCCTTCTTTTCATGAACGTGCTCCTTAAAAAAGGGGGAATCATCCTACTCTTTTTAAACATTATCTATGAACTGATAGTATCTAAATGCATGTACCCGGAGGACCTGTTTTACACTCAGAAACCAAACAATGTTCACTGTCTCCCAGAAATCCTGTTAGGTTAAATGCAAATGAAGGAAAAATGACTGCGCTCTTATGGGAAACCTGCATCTTCCATTTCATTAAAGTTTATGTGTCAAAGCTTGATTTATGATGAATTATACAATATCTATATTATGAAATGAAAGACAGTAAAATTATATCCTTTCTAAGAACTAAGCAGAATCTAACAATATCTTTAGTACCCAGATGTAGTAAGTTAACCCAGAACTGGGGATTGAACTCAGGCCCTTGTACTTTTCAGGCAAGAGCTTATTCCACCCAGCCATCTCCTTGCCCCCTCCCCAGATTCTTCATAATAAGCATAGAATGGGGCTGGGGAGATAGCTCAGTGGAATAAGTGCTCGCTTGGCAAGTGCAGGGTCCTGAGTTCAATCCCTGGTACCACTAAAAAAAAAAAGAAAGAAAGCATAGAATGCTCTTGGTGTGAAATGGGGTAGGTTTTGTCTGCCTGTTGCTGCATCCAGGTTGACCTCAGAAGCCTGAACAGGAACAAGCTGTTTCTCCCTGGTTAGAGAACACAAGTTGTTTATTCCCTTACTGGAATTCTGCTCTTTTCATTAGTTGCATTGTTCTCATGATTCAAGTGTCATTCTAAATGTCATCATTTACAGAACATATCCTATCAATACTGATCTCCTCCATTATATTCCATCTCTCCCACCTTGGTTCCTAGGTATTGTCAAGTAACACACACACACACACACACACACACACACCACACACTCCATGGCCACAAAGGACCAGGTAGCAAAGGTGCTCTTGTCCATTCATGGCCTAGTAATGCATACCCACTGCACAAATCAAAACAGTTAAAATGAATGAGTATCTGAAACAACAGTTCTGTCTTTAACCATGTAAATGCATGATTTTATGCACAAGTTCACTTTGGTTAACCAATAGCAGAAATGACTCTGAAAAAGCTTCATAAATGCTCCTAAATGATATTTGTGTTCACATTTTACTTTATTGTTGATACAAATTTTCATCTTATGACCTAAGTAAAGTATCCAAATATGAGACTGGGGAGAAAATAGAGAAGTGTTTAAACTGAGCATAGTATTTGATCACAATAACATGTATACATCTTGTTCCAGTGATAAGGCTTTTCAATTCAATTGGCAATCTAAAATGAAAACTATATTAAATATTATACATTTACAGTTTAGAATTGAACTTATATTTTTAATCTTCAAGAAAAACCATGATCTGGTTAGGTATGTTCAAGGAAAGCATTTCTGCAAATCTCCAGTGAAAATCATTGTTTCTTCCTAAACAGCAGAACATGCACCAAAATTTTATTTTAATCCACTTAGACACAGAAATTTAACTTTTTTAAAACAGACTGCCTTGCAATGTTTAATTTTTTTAAAATAATGTAATATTTTATAACAGGCAATGATACTTACCTGAAAATACTTAAGTTATCAAGAAATATATAATTTTGTTTTTGTTGTGGATGTGTTTTTCACTGTAGAGATTTTAATATTGATTGAAAGTTTTTTTAATACATTAGTTTTTTAATGAAATATAATAGATTTCAAATATATTTGTGTTATTTCCCTTAGTTTCTTAATAAATGAACTTAATCCAAGTGAATTTTTCTTAAACAAAAATAATTATTCAAAAATAGCATCACACTTTGCCACAGTAGGCCACTGTGGAGTTCTCAGTCTTTGCCCACTGCATAGCTAAATTATAAGTGAAAAAATTCCATAATGTAACTTCATGTTTCTTTCTGAACAAAGAAAGACTGATGGATTGCAATCACTTACATGGACAGACAAAAGAAGAATATAAAAAATTCAAATGTGTCATTTTAGGCTTAACTACAAAGTTATGAGAAGTGAACTAAAATAAGAAACCCTGCACTCCATCTAGATTGCATACAACAGCTGTGAATTCAGATTCCACACTTCATCTTTCATTTCGATGTGCATTCTTTTGATCCCCAGAAAGAAATATATTTATAATTTCAAAAAGAACTGCCTCAGAGGTAAGTGGTATCCAAATATTGTTCTGTAGAGATAAAAATATACACAATGTCAGTGGCATTTGGCTGTGGATTGATGATACATTGTGCAACAATATTGACACATCATTTCTATAAAACTTGTAGCATTATGGTTTAGGGACTATTTAACCTTTAGCACAAATCATTTTTATTTTCCCCTTGGAATTTCAAGCACTTTATTCTGTCATATTGTATTTCTTTTTGTTTTTGCTACAGTATGGCCCCTGAAAATTTTGTTTCCACTAGACTGTAAAAACGGAAAGAATTAGGGGCATAATTACAAGATAAAATGATTTGGGAAAATGTAGAGGCTTAAATCTAAGAGAAGATGCATTTTAATGTAAAAGAACATTCAAGTCCATACGAGCAAAATATTCTTAAGATTGAAATAAATTTAATACATAATTCTTGGTGTGCTTTGCCATTTAAACCTAGCAGAAGAGAGAGAGAGAGAGAGAGAGAGAGAGAGAGAGAGAGAGAGAGAGAGAGAGAGAGAGAGAGAGAAATAAACTTTATCTTGGCTATCTTTTCTACTCAATGTTGTTGGATTTTTCTGTTTGAATTACTTAAAACACGTTGCTTGACAGTATGTAAAAAGAGAATATAACTGATCTTAGAATAAGAGAAAGAAGAGAGTCAGGGAAATAATTTCATCTTTTAAGTACTCTGACACAATAACAAATGTTGAGTCTTGTGTGCTTACACTACAAAGAGATATGCACATTCCTCAAGTAGATCTTCAGGTAGACTTGGACGTGGATCATACATAACATGTGTTTTCTGTCCTGTCTGACAGAATACTGTTGGAGCTGGTACACTTTGCCAAAGCAAATGTAAAGAATCAAGTGTCAAGTGTGCTGTGGGAAAATGATCTCTCTCTTTACTAGTGCACATTTGTGTCAGTTCCCTTCAACATGATGATACATTTCTATTTCTGTTCAACAGTATTTGAATAGAATTTGCCACTCAGCAGATTCCTCTGAGTATAGAAATAATGGTCATTTTTTTTCTAGGAGTAAAGAAAAAGATAAGACAAAAGAATCTAAATAACAGAATAGGTCATTCAAAATAAAGGTATATTAATGATGAATTCATCATGTGATTATATTTCCATCATTTTACAATAAGCTAGTTCCTTCTGAGATATAGTTTAATTTAATATAAATTAACATTTAAAATCATTAGCTTTGCCTTTCTATAAAACAACCTTGAGATGTGTTAGCTATACAAATGCAGCTAATTAATTATGTTTAGGAGTCAGTTTTACAAAAAGAGACTCAGAATTAACAATTATCTCTTAAAGTCAGGTTGTTCAGAAAGTTGTTTAAGGAAATTCTAAATAAACACTTTAATTAAATGAATATCATATTCAAGTTTGTTCCATATATTAGATGAGTAAGTGAATAGTAAATCGTTTCTACACATGGGAAGCATAATCTCAATCCACCTAAGAAAATAAAATGATGTTATTCTATTTCATATTTCTATGTATACCAACACTAAAGCTAAAGTATTCTGCTCTAGTAAGTGGTAATTTTATTGGAAAGTTGCCTTACCTTACTTTTGAATAATTTCTAGAGAGGTTTTTAAATGTACATTTTTTTGACAATGAATTTAGCAGTGTTTATAATATTATGTCTACATCATTTAATACAAATAAAAGAACAAAAGTAAATATAGCTATAACCACTTCCAAATATGTATTAAATACACACACACACACACACATACATATATTGTTCACATATGACAAATTTACAGACATCTGAATGTATAATTTGATTTGATTGCCATTTTTCAGTTTTTGACAGCACCAAAGAGCTATTATTCTAAGCATTTTTATATATCTGTATCAATACAACCTCAATGTCTTTTGTTTTCCCTTAAGGATGCATCAGAATTTTCAGTTTTTAATTTAAAAAAGAAGTATTTGCTTTTTTTTGAATGCTACCTAGAAGGAAAAGATACATATTTTTAGCAAAGGAAGATACTTTCTTTCACAAAATTTTGTATCACATATCTTATATTTAGAAAGCCACTACAATGAAACTTGTAAGACTCAAGCCTTCCAAAATTATTCCATTTATTGTTTAAAATTGAAGTGAACCAAGATGAATCATGTTTTTTTAACCTGAAACATGTAATCACTTTACAATTCTTAGTAGTGTGAGGACATTTCCACAAATTTTGAACTCTGAAATTATGTTTTCTTTACATTGAATTTCACAAATATGTAATGTTCAATATATAGTTCATGCAGTTCCTGTTAAGCTCCAAAAGGTAACTTCTGACAAGACATAGGAACCAAGTTTGTTCTGGAGAAAAGTACCCTTTCAATGAAATCAAGTAGGAATGTCATATCTTACTTACAATTTTTATTCAAGTGTAATTTAGAAGATATTTATAGGGAGAATAATAATTAAGGGGCTCTCATTAATTCCATTTCTGGCTCTGATCTAGGAACAATTTTTATCTTACATGACATAAATTCTTTGCATTTTGCACTTCAAAGTATCTGGCCGATATCAAATGGTAACTTGTCTAACTCCAGGTCATTCTGCAGTCAATTGCTGAAGCCAAGTGACCTTTTTCTAGTTGCTAGTTAGTGAACCACTTACAGCATGAATCCCATTTCAAATTACTATTAACAGTAATTTATGGTAAATGATGAATTCAATGAGGGTAACTACAATGTCCTTTCTAGGAATCTCCAACTAACATTTAAGAATCATCTGATATCCACAATCGCCTAATCATTACAAAACACTGCATTTAGTTACTAGCCTTGGCAACATTCTGTTAAATACATCCATACTGATATATGTATGTGCCCATATATGGACACAAAATCCTCTAAGGGGTTTGTCTTGATCATACACCTTAATCCACATGTTCCTTGTAGCTTCATAATTCTGTTAATCCTGTTTCACAGATATATAAAACATCAGCAGCAAATGATAACAGTACAAATCAGTTACCTCTTTACTTAATACAAACTGTATTAAAGTTCAGCTGTATTTTCAATTACCTAACAATATTTACATTTGCTCATTATTTATTTAATAAGAGAATATTCAAAATCAACATTTAAAAGTATTGATATATGACTTTTTTTTTTAATTATGCTTTACAGAGCAGCAGGGCTAGTGCATGTTTGCATAAAAAACAAACCTCTTGTGAAATTTTACTCCTTTCCTTTCATTGAGCTTTTTTATGATGTATCTTTTCCTCTGAAGTTGATGTTTAATATTGAGGCTTGTTTTGATATGATGCTTTGAATATTTTGATGCAGACTCCTTTGATTTGCAGATCAATTCAGAGCTACTAAATAATGTGGCATTCCACTGTTTCTGAAACACCCACGATAATCCCTTTTTGGTTTAACTTTTATAACTTCAATTTTCAGGGAAACCTGAAAACATTTTACAATCAACACCATTGGGCAATGTTAATGAGCTTCAATGTCAAGCAGGGCAAGCAGGGGAAGGTCATCCTAATAATGACTCACTGTAAAGCCCAATGGTCAGTTCTACTGTTACTGCCAAGAGGAAAAAAATAGGCTTTGGGTATGAAGCACTTCCAATTTTTAAAGAAAGCTAGGTACTATGGTTTTGTTATTATATCTCCTGATGTTTTTTAGGTTTCTCTGAATAAAAGTAAACTATTTAAAATGAGATCTGAAACATAAGACTCATAACCTTGCCCTCTTCAACCTACCTGTGTTATTTTATTTATTCATGTATTTATTTATTTTTTTGGAGGAACCAAAAAAAAACTCAGGCCCTAGGGCTTGCTGGGCAATTGCTTATTGTGCAGAGCCATCTCCCTGGCCCTTATCTGTGTTATTTTATAAAACAGGCAACGGATGTTGAAAAGTGAAGAACTGCCCAAGCACCAAAGCAACATTATAAACTTAAAAAAATATTTAAGATGCTGGGAGATAGCAATGGAATTCATCCCACTTAAAATATGTCTAGCATTAATAATCATTTTATTGTGATTGAATTTTCAATCAACCTGCCAGTGAAGATAAGAAAATCATAGGTGTAAGCTCTACCAAAATAAGAGGCCACCATCTGTCTCGTGTTGCTTTAACATTGACTTGAATATTGATTTTGGTAGAATAATTTCTGCATTTTTTGTTGTGATTGTTGTTAAACAGAATAAAGGCAGCAGTCCTAATTGCACTAAAAGCCAAAGATCTAGTAGGAAAGTACATTTTAGAGTATGAATTTACTCCATGACTTCGTATGGACATTCGCAACTAATTTAGGACAAAAATTCCACAGGAGTATGCTGTCCTAACTGGATCTTTGGACAGTATCAGCATGTGTTGTACCCTCTGGCATTTTGATGGCAAGGCCAGAAGAATCTAATTACACATGAAATGCATTTTGTAAATATCTAGTGCACAGGGAGATTGAAATCTATTGATTTTGCCAAACTTATAGAATGAGTTTGGAGAGTATACGAGAAAACAAGAGAAAAACATCTCACTTCATTCAGAAATATTGTTCCCACGTGATTATCTTACTAGGAAAAGTGAAGGAAATAATACTTTTAATATAAATATGTTATAAATTATGCGTTCAAAGACAGTAATGGTTAAATTGTTTAAATGTTTAAGCTAAATATCTAACTTATAGCCGTTCAATATTTCCTTTTTCTCTGCAAACAAAATAAGATTCAAATGTGCAAACCAAATAAGATTAAAATTTATTAAAATAATTATTTTTAATTATCTGAACTTTTTAATCAGTATTCTGTAAATTTCCACTAATTCCTTTTGAAAGTGAACATCTTATAAGGACAATATTAAATTTCAACATTATTGTTTCTTCCTAAATATAATTTAGCCACTGCATCATACTTGATTTTACCTAGAAAGATACAAAACATCATTAATACCCAGAGCTCAGTTTTGTTACAGCTTTTAATTTTTTCCAAGAATAAAATTCTGTTTAAATTAATATGCACAATGAATATAGATATGTACATGAGAAATGTATAAAAGTGACATGCAACAGTCAGCTCCATGTGAGGTACACAAAATGCAGGGCAAAGGGGTTAATTTTCTAATCTCATTATACTTTTGCTTTAGAAAGAATTGCACTGTAAATATATTTCACTATAGATATTCCCAAGACTGGGGGGCTTAAATTACTAAACCAAGATGAAAAGTGCTGTGAGAAAGAGCATTTGGTGTCGCGCGCACCCTCGCCAGCAAGGAAGACGCAACTACCAGTTCTTCTCTCTGCACTTTATTCAGCCTTTTGCAATCTTCTTCTCTTAGGTAATGGCCCAGAAGGGAAGCCCGCTCATAGCTAAATACCTTCGGGCATCCAAACCTGAAGCGCCCCGTGAGTATTGTCTATAGGTCCAGGTACGCGGAAGCAAGCCACTGTCCTGTCTCCTTGCCTAATATGGAGTTGTTATCCACAGAGAGCTCTCACCCCCGAGGGGTGGAAGGCGGAAACCGGCGCCATCTTTAAGGCGCGGTTGCACGCAGCTCTCTACAATTTGGATTTTTGTAAATCTCTCTCCTGAACAATCCTGCTCACAATACTTAGTTGCAATCACTCTTTAACAGACTTATTTGTTCACAAATATTGATAATGTGCTTGCAAATTCTAAGTAGTATGCTATTTTGCCTACAGCTAACAAAGGAGACCAAGTTCCTAACATTTACATGGGAAAGTCAGGCAATATACATGTGAATTCTTGAGTATATAAAAATCACACAGCAGTGAGTACTATGTACAGAAGTCAGACAGAATAAAGGCATTGGTTAGCCTAAAGTTAACCTCTAAAACTATTAGGTAAAAATATCTTCCCTTGATATTACAGTATGCACCCTTCCTAAACATATAGGCATTTGTATTTCTATATGTTTCAATTCTCATTGCTTTCATTTCAGTAATTGGTCTTAAATTTCATGTTAGGTAATGTTAAGACTGGGAAAGTGTTTTGAAAAATGAAAAGCCTAGAGTGTCTGATTTCATGTCCCTGCATCAGAATGTTCCATTTTGTTGTGTGTGCATCACATAAAGGGATGACTGTGCTCTAAGATAATCTTCTGTTTGGTTTTTTGTCCTAATAAAACATTTGCTTTTCTTTAGTGAACATATTCAGATAGAGGAGATAGTCTCACTTTTATTCTCTGTCACTGAAGAGGCAGCATCCTATTGGTTTATCCTAATAAGGATGTTTTCTCGAGACTCAGGTTAAGATTCCAGGCTCTGTCCTTTAGTCAAAGCCCTAGGGTGAAATTCTGCTCATTCTCATAATAAACAGGCTACACAAAAGTGATTTTTCACTTGAATGAAGCAGCTGGAATCTCTGCAGACTACTAAAAGGCAAAGCAAGTGAGCGGTAGGCTGAGCAGTATTTCTGGAGAAATAAGGCCTGGCCAGATAGCTCAGTGGACTAAATGGAATGCTTGGGCAAGCACCTGGGACCGGGTTCAATCTCCATGCTATGCTGGGCACCCCTGGGGCATGAGAGTGGGCCAGGTGGTGCACACCTGTTGCCTTAGTTACTCTTCTCTCATTGCTGGGACAAATACTTGACACACAAAATGAAGGAAGGAAAGGTTTCTTTAGCTCACAGTTCCTGGAGGTTTCAGTCCATATTCAGCTGGCTCCAAGGCAGAGTGGCCCAAGGCAGAGAGCACCCTTTTGTGGTGGCAGCAAAGAGCAAGAGCACAAAGGAGGTAGCAGCAGCTCAAGTAACTAATCTCTCCTTTCTCCTTACATTGAAATGCAAATTACCTGCCCCGGGCAGGGGCAGTATCCATACCCCAAGTAATCAATCACAAACTCCAGAAGCTGCCCCAAGACTTTGAGGGGACACTTCGGCACAAGTCACAACACCTGTAATTCCAACACTCTGGAGGCTAAAAACAGGAGAATCACTAGGAGTCTGATCTGTGCAGTGAGACCCTGTAGACCCTGTACTAAACACATTTAAAAAAATAAAAGAAATACGGCAGGTGGATGATTAATAATGTATAAATCTGAACCAATAAGTAAATTATTTCAATCACAAATACCTTAAATATAAATATGTGGAAATCCCAACAAAATCTACATTGAGATTTAGATTTTGAGTTGGATTTAGGTTTAGATTACAACTGAAATAATAGCACTTTGCAAGACTATGAGATAACTTTAACCTTCATTACTTCTTTTTTTTCTATAGCTAAGCCCATATTAATCATTTAATATCACTTAAATTTACATGAAATATCTTTTAAGGAAAAAGGCATCCATTTATCTTCTCATCATAAAACGTTAGCTTTATTTACATATATATTTATATAAGGCAATGAAAACATTTTTAAGTAATAAATTTGTAGCAATCCACATTTATGTGGGAGTGAAAAGAAAAACTACAAAGACACATGCATGAGCATAAATGTACACATATTTTTATGCTGACAGAAATTCTAGCCAAAACTTTTTAAAAACATAAAGATCCAAGTCTAGAAGAATAGAGTCCACAGATCAATAGAATAATAAAATATATTTAGGTGGATACAGGAGGTTTAGAAAATCAAGCAGCAACAAAGAAGCAATCTATACCAAGGATGTGTTTATTAGTTAAATAAATCATAACATAACAAAAAT